>MUZC01004642.1:0-21312 GCA_002072015.1 Radix auricularia | reverse complement strand
CATAGACTGGTTCCTGGTACGCCCGAGTCAGATAGCCTACATCTGAATTCCCGGAATACGACCAGAGGTACTACACACTTGAAGCTGTCGGACCACCGTCCCCCTTCTTGTGTATGATTGCTGTAGAGAGGAGTGCTACCCTTGCCACGAGACAGCAACTAGCGTCCGTGTCAGCTAGGACACTAGCAGATCTCCTAAGGCTACATCGGACCTAATCACCTGTATCTCCGTGAGTTAGGCCGATTAGCACAATCGTCACAGAGCCCTGTGCTCTGCAACCTTCCGGTAATCGGTGTTTTTACGCCGTTGAACCGAAGCCGTCCACAGGACGAAGATCATCTGAAAGCACGTGGATAGAAGTGCCAGCGTGTACGATCGACCAGATCGACATCGCATCCTACACACTGTTTATCAACTCAGCTGACCGCTTCATTGTTTATCAGCTCAGCTGACCGCTTCATGTTTGTCAACACGAGAGGCACACCAGTCCGAGAGCACCGTCATCACGTCACCTGGAGACGGAACTAGGTCGCGGCGATACAGTCACCGCAGAACATCTCGGCGCGAGGGGCGGGACTGACCTCGAGAGCTGACGTCCTTCAGCACGGCGCAGCTAGACCACCCGTGTCGCCCGCAAGACCCACTGACCAGGGACTACACACCTTTAAATTAAGTATACACCTTAAAGAGACATCGGCAAAAGGCAGGCCGTAATGATGACACATAGCTAGCCTATTCACTATTTGCTTTAAATAATTAACGTAAGGGCACCTCGTTATCTGCCCAGTGATTGGTCATTGTATATATTGTAAATTAAAGTTATAATTTGTATTATACAACGGTTCTTGGTCTTAATCATTTGCGGAGATCACTGAAGCGTATCCTTGTGTGTGTAAAATAATAATAATAATAATACCCTAGACAACAGCCACATAACACACATTTCACCACACTTATTATACTTAACTATTGGATCTTTGAGCCAAACAAGATCTTTGTTGTCCTTATTATACTTAACTATTGATTCTTTGAGCCAAACAAGATCTCTGTTTTTCCTTATTATACTTAACTATTGATTCTTTGAGCCAAACAAGATCTTTGTTTTTCCTTATTATACTTAACTATTGATTCTTTGAGCCAAACAAGATCTTTGTTTTTCCTTATTATACTTAACTATTGATTTTTTGAGCCAAACAAGATCTTTGTTTTCCTTATTATACTTAACTATTGATTCTTTGAGCCAAACAAGATCTTTGTTTTTCCTTATTATACTTAACTATTGATTCTTTGAGCCAAACAAGATCTTTGTTTTTCCTTATTATACTCAACTATTGATTCTTTGAGCCAAACAGGATCTTTGTTTTCCTTATTATACTTAACTATTGATTCTTTGAGCCTAGCAAGATCTTTGTTTTTCCTTATTATACTTAACTATTGATTCTTTGAGCCAAACAAGATCTTTGTTTTTCCCTATTATACTTAACTTTTGGATCTTTGAGCCAAACAAGATCTTTGTTTTTCCTTATTATACTTAACTATTGTATCTTTGAGCCAAACAAGATCTTTGTTTTTCCTTATTATACTTAACTATTGATTCTTTGAGCCAAACAAGATCTTTGTTTTTCCTTATTATACTTAACTATTGGATCTTTGGGACAAACAAGATCTTTGTTTTTCTTCATTATACTTAACTATTGATTCTTTGAGCCAAACAAGATCTTTGTTTTTCCTCTATTCACTTAACTATTGGATCTTTGAGCCAAACAAGATCTTTTTTTTACCTTTATTCTCTTAACTATTGGTTGTTTGCCATCGCCTGTTCTCAGAATCTGTGTCTCGGTGGCTGCAGTGTCTCGGTGGCTGCAGTGTTCGGTGGCTGCAGTGGTCGGTGGCTGCAGTGTCTTGGAGGCATCAGTGTCTCGGTGGCTGCAGTGTCTCGGTGGCTGCAGTGTCTTGGAGGCATCAGTGTCTCGGTGGCTGCAGTGTCTTGGTGGCTGCAGTGTCTTGGAGGCAGCAGTGTCTCGGTGGCTACAGTGTCTTGGAGGCAGCAGTGTCTCGGTGGCTGCAGTGTCTCGTTGGCTGCAGTGTCTTGGAGGCATCATCATCACAGCAATGGCAGACGTAGCGTATGACACGTCTGCTCCAGCCACTGCAGTGATCTTGCAGCCAATTTATTCCACGTTTTCACTGTTTGGAATTGAACGTTGTAAGACTCATATTCGTCCTTCTCTAACCAGGCACCAGGGATCACATATTCCCCAGCTCCTCCAAACACGCCTCTGATCATCATTATCAGAGTGTCAACTTTCTCTTTATTTTGTATTTTCCAAGGTTATAGACGCATGAATATGTTAGCGTGTTTCACACATTGTTTTGGAGAGTATGGTTCTATTTAGAATCCGTTATATTATCTCGTGGCGTCTGCTTGATTGCTTGATTGATGTCTTTGTAGATCGATTGTTTGCATTACAAACATGGGATCGATTTTTAAATCCACTTTCTCGTATGCTAGCGAGCTGAAATTTTACAGGCAGACTTGTGCAGACAATATAAATGATCTATACAATTTTTAGATCAATCGAATGTACTTTAATAAAATTGATGAGTTTTTAGATTATCTTTATGAATCTCTATGTAGCATGTTAATTTTTGTGCTTGAGTGTCACGTTGCGTATTATATAGAACAACCCTTTCAATTTTTCCCTGTCACGCGTGCGTATTATATCGATGATTCTTTAAAAAAATATATTCCCGATCTGTAAATGTAAATGCTTTTAATTGCAAGTCTGCCCTGCGATGCGCCTTATATTAAACATGTATTTATATCTCTTTTCCTGTGATAAAATCGAGATGATATTTAGCAGGCAGACTGTTGAAGTTTGTTAATACTGTAAATTCTTTATATAGGAGACATAACTAAAATTTTGGATTTTTGGATTGTCGTGCGATGCGTATTAAAATGAATGTACTTTTAGTTATGTCTCGCAAATAAAGGATTTATTGTCGAAAGCGTAAATTTTTATGTTAAAATAATAATAATAAAAAAAACATTCCTTTAAATTAACTAGTGGCGTCTGCTTTGTTCATTGCTTGATAGTTTGCCGAAAAAGCCTTCAATCGTGATTTGTTGAAATATTATTCTTTAAGCAGGGGTGTGAAGGATTCTAACCCCGTGCCCCGCACCTGAAAGTGACCGAGGTAATGCGGGAATATTCCTTCATCATGTCACTTGTCTGCTTTTAAGTTAATAATCATGTTCATTAGCTCTGATTTCTTTTGATAATACTTACGAATTAGTTTGAGTACTCAATTTCCCTTAAGCATTTTACAGTTTCTTTATGGTTAATTCTTGAACAAATTTTTGTGATTCCCTATTTTTTAAAAAATTCAACGATTTCAATAAATAAATTTGGTCGATTAACCCAAAAAAANAAAATAATAATAATTAAAAAAAAAAAAATAATAAATTAAAAATAATAAAAATAAAAATAAAACTTAAAAAAAAAATTATGTTGATGATGTAAAAGACTTACCTATACTATGCTGCTGCCCCGTTGAATGTTGCATGAGAATAATGCAAGGTGCGAGAAAGATGATTAGATTCTTCAGCATGTTTTCAAGTTTTGAATGTTAAGCCTCTGTGCAGATGTTAGTTTAACGTAAATGCTTGGCCGAAACAACGAATATCAATAGCCTACAATCTTTAATTTGAAAAGAACAATTTAAAGGAACCTGAAAAGTAAGGCCTCAAAGTCCAACTAAAATTGTTTGAAAAAATAATTATTAAAATATAAAGATTTCATAAAATCTCAGCATAACAAAAAATATTTGTGAAACCTGACCAAAAAAAGTGACTTCAATGATAGCTACACGACCTGATGGCACTAAAAAATAAAACACTAATAACAACAGTGATGCGTGAAGAAGATATGGAGAGCTCTGCAAAATACGCACCACGCAAAAACGTCCCCTAACTCAGTAGATGACTTTAATCACAGGTTAAAAAAGACAACAAAGCCGTAGACAAGAGTGACCGCCCCTCGCGACTCGTGACGCAATGCTTTTGTCTGCCCGCCGAAATACTGGTGATAAAACCATTGCAGGTGAAATTACGGGCCCTAGTTGTTTATTGTGTTAATGGGGACCTTAGGTTAGTGGGGACACTTGGCACCTCTAGGAGTTTGGGGGCGGGGGGAGGGCATGGTGGGCCAGTGGGCTTTTAGTGACATTTCCTTTTAAACAATTGTCACAGACAGACACATAAAATACAGAATTCTTAATGGGATTTTATGTATTGAAGAAGACTGAAAGCTCCAACGTCATGTAAGTCATTAGCGGTCTTCCTTGGCCCTTTCAACATGCAGTGGTACACATGCCACAAACATGCAGTGGTACACATGCCACAAACATGCAGTGGTACACATGCCACAAACAATCAGTGGTACACATGCCACAAACATGCAGTGGTACACATGCCACAAACAGAACCATTCCAAGTCTTCTGTTCTCTAGCTTTGTCTCCGTCCACCCACAATTTTGTCTTCTTAAAAAAATTTCTCGGCCATTTAGGCGTAGGGTCTCCCTCGCTCGTCGCGTCACGATTAAAATCTTCCAGGTAATGTAATAGCTGAGAACCCTTTACTCAAGGTGTGAACACTGCATCTCTAGCGCCTTCTTCATTTCTAGCTCTGATTAGATTTCAGATGTCTTTTCACTCAAAGCTGTCTTTTGACCATAGCTGTCTTTTCTTCACAGCTATATTTCCTCCACAGCTGTAATTTCCAAAACAGCTGTCTTTTCCCACAGCTGTCTTTTCCCCGAACTGTCCTATACTGAAAAATCCTACATGTGGAAGAAAAATCAGCAGTCCCGAGCCTGCGCTCTTCATGGGGCTTCCCGGAAAACCCCCTCAGCCCTCTGGCCCCCTAAGGGACGTAAAGACTGAGAAGACACCCGGAGCGGTCGCTGCTACAAGCGGCCACCTGGGCGTCCAGGGCACTGGGCCGAAAACGCCTCCCACTAAAGTGTGCCTCCCAAGGGAGGTGTGGAATTTCACTACTGTGACTCGCTATCAACATTATATCACTTTGGCGCCACCACGGCAAAGCTTACGAGTCTATATAGTTTAGATCACCGCAAAGCGTGGGGATCATCACTGACCTAACTAGGGTTTAAACCCCACCGGAAGGTTTCCTCAGAGCTGGCGACCAAAAGCGTTTCCTAGCGGTACTTTTTGCTATTCCGTACTGGCGCTCCTGGCCCTAAACCGGCACCGCTCAACAGCGTTGCTAGTTAATTGAGGGGGACGAAACGGTCGCTTCGGAGTAACCCGACCCTCAACGGGTACTTTGGTTTTCATCATCGGCATTGCATCTAAATGCTTTGCCTAAGATCCGTACAGCGACTGTAATCATATATGACTAGCACCTAGCGCCTAACAACGGTCTTCGGCTGTCCAAGCCAGGGGTTTGTCAGTTTCAGGTTGTGGTCTGCTCCACAACCTTACTCGTCTGGCGAACCACGTAGAGGTCACCCCTTCTCGCCAGGTCCTATACTCAAATGGTCTTTCGCGCAACTGTCATTTCCCCCACAACTGCCTTTTCTCCCCCAACTGCCATTTCCCCACAACTGTCTTTTCCCCACAACTGCCTTTTCCCCACAACTGCCTTTTCTCCACAACTGCCTTTTCCCCACAACTGCCTTTTCCCCACAACTGCCTTTTCCCCACAACTGCCTTTTCTCCACTAACTGCCTTTTCCCCACAACTGCCTTTTCCCCACAACTGCCTTTTCCCCACAACTGCCTTTTCCCCACAACTGCCTTCCTTTTCCCCACAACTGCCTTTTCCCCACAACTGCCTTTTCCCCACAACTGCCTTTTCCCCACAACTGCCTTTTCTCCACTAACTGCGTCATTTCCACTGCGGTGTTTGACTCTCAGATGTCATTATTATTTCCCCGAAGTACTTGATGCCGTTGCTAGGAGACAGGTGAATGTTTATGGTAATTAGCAAACTTTTCTGATTGGTCTCGATACGAAAAGAAGAATCTCAGCGTTTAAATTTGATTATTTCTTCAAGAAAAAAATAGCTGATGGTATTTTCACCATTAGTTTCAATAGATGGTTATTTCCATATTATTTTCACTATATGGTGTTTTCCCCCTTTTGTTTCAATAGATTTTCCCAATTAGTTTCAATAGATGGTATTTTCCCATTAGGTTCAATAGATGGTATTTTTACACTGTGGTTTCAATAGATTGTAATCCCCCCCCCCCCGTAATTTTAATATATTGTGATTACTTGTCCTAGGCACTGACGGCTTTGAGATCCTTTGATAACAAGTGTACACACTGCTGTATAGGAGAGACAAGTCGACGCAATGATGACACGTTTGATGAACAACTCAGAAACACTAAAACAATACACAAACACATGGTCTTGTTTCGAAACATTGTTGTAGTGGTTATAAAAGTGAGATATCCTGTAGGATATCAAATGAGATATCATGTGTTGATATATTATTTGAGATATCATGTGATGCTATATTATTTGAAATATCATGTCAACTGTCATGCATGATATCGTGTGATATATTATGTCAAATATCATGTGACGTATAATAACCCCTTTGTCAGTCCTTGTCGGACTCTAGGGCAAGTGAAGTAGCGTTCACAAGTTTATTTAGCAACCTCAACGAGCAAGGGCTTGTGTGGTTAGCACAATACCCCGGGGGCCATGCCAGTACCGAGGCTAGAACTCGTGACTCGAGTACTTGCAATGGTTCGGCAGTCCAGCTCGCTACCACTTTGACCACCGCGGCCCAAAAATGTATCATGTAAGCTATCAGATGAATTTGTTTTGAGTACTTTGTTTTGTATTTTATACAAGAATTGCATAGAGTCCACGCTGCGACTCAGGGGAGGTAAGCTAGACAAACTAAGGGATGAGACTTATTTTTTTTTTAAAAATCAAATGAACATGGAATGACGAATGTGTTTTCGCTTTGCAGCACAAAATTACTTTGAAAGATTTTCTAGTTTAAAGAAATATTAGAAGCCTGAGGTTGACTATTCTTAGAAGCCTGAGGTTTATTTATCATTTACTAAAAAAAATCGCATTGAAACATCCTCTCTTTTTGCTGTTAGTATTATGCGAAGGGATTAACTGAAAATAAAATTCTTTACCACTGTGGTTTTGATCGTTGTTGATTGAGAGGTCTGAGTCGATTGCAGCTTAATAGACCAAAGTTTACATACTCCCAGTAAACACACAGGGAAGATCATAAATCATAATAAATAAATACAATTTAAAAATTGCCCCCTCCACTCACATGGACTAGAATGGTTGTTGTAGTTGGGCCTTCTCGTCCATGAAGGGCATCCACCGATCATCTTCGGCGTCTGCGGTCCCTCCACGGGAATAGGCCACCTACGAGAGACCTCCAGACATCTCTATCACGGGCCAGATTCTCCGGGATCTTCCAATCATGGCCAAATCTCTGGGTGTCTTCCTCCAATTCTCGGCGTCATGTGTTTCTTGGACGGCCTCTTTTTCGCTTACCCTGGGGGTTCCATTTTAGCGCTTGCCTTGTATTAGAAGCAGTTTTTTTAAAAAAGTATATGACCAATCCACCTCCACCGCTTCTGAAGAATCTCTTAATCAATTAGCTTCTGTTTCGTCCACTGCAACAGTTCCCGGTTACTGTTTTTGTCCGGCCAGTGAATTCTGGGAATGTTTAATCAACTTTAAAAGAAATCAGAACTCTAATCTGGGGACGGAGTTCCGAAAATTGTATGTGACTAGGTCACATGAAATTCCGACCTGGTGCCAAACTGCATCATCAACACACGATGTTCTCGTGGATTTCAAAGTCTCATATATCAGGGAACGTTGAGTCACACCACAAGCATAAAGTCCATAACAGTATGTCACAGTAGCATACGGATGCCTAGAAGACAAAATGGTGCGTTGTTTTCTAGCACGATTTAAAGTGTTATTACCTCCTACTCAAGTGATGATATGTGTCATATTTTCGTTGTTGAAACCCAAAAACATTACAGCAGAATTTTCCTGACATTGTGCCATACAGACGACTAGAAATAGGTCGGATTTCAATCTCTCCACTATGACTCTTTCTAGGCTTGATGCAGATTTTTTTAAAAAATCGTATCTCGTTTTATTGTGACTACCTGACATGATTCTTTGATAGTTTGTTTTTTTAAAAAAAGATTACCTATTCACATCATCACATGTTAAAGTGATCACAACAGCAAATATATGTACTGTGTAGATTTAAACGTTTGTACTTCTAATTACTTAACAATTAACATTTTTTTTAAAAAAGAAGGCTTTTCATTGATGGATACAGGTCTCAAATTCGGATGAAGCCATGTGCCGTTTAATCACTTAAGGGATATGTCAAGGACAGCACCCCTTCCCCACACAACCTTACCCTAATCAACAAATATTTCACGCATCTTAATAACTAATTCTACTACTTTATAATAACTACTAATAACTATTATATTTGTAGGTACTTGCTTAAATCAGACGTTATTTCAATTAGTGTGTAACAATAAAATGTGAGGGCTATTAGTACTAGCTGTCTGAATTTCATGAAAAGTACAATTTTTGTATGCTTTTCAACGGGTCATAATAATCTATTTGGAGGGTCGAATGCAGCCCGCGGGCCATGTGGTTGAGACGCTTGTTTTAGAGGGAGATAATTCACATAGTCACAAAGAAAAGAAAACGTGGGCAAACTCCAATACCAAATTAATATCTGTTAATTGTTAATATCATTTTACTTATAAAAACAGCTTACTTTAAGAATTACCCTTTAAAAACCTTTTTTTTTGGGGTTTAAATTGAGAAATTTATAAGGTAAATAAACAACAACTAATATTAAGTTAGTTAGTTAGTTAGTTAGTTATTTCCTCTCGGGCCGAAGACGGCACATAGGGCAGAGGTAATAGATTTCCATTTGCGACGATCCGTTACTAATTGTATTAAGTCCTGGTTATTTCTTAGACCCATGGTTGAGCTTTCTCTTATGTTTGTTTTACGCAGGGTTTCTTTTGGTCTTCCTTGTTTTCTTTTGCCTGTTCAAGATGGAGGATGTGTTTATCTTCTAGCTTGCTTCGGACGGTTGATCGGCGGCTTAACAATCCACCATCGTAAAAAATATAACTGTTACTGAAACAGAATTAGGGATTTCAAATATTAAGTATTACTACTTTATTAATAAAACAAAAAAATTGTTTAAAACATTTAAAAAAAATTTTAATCGCTATTTTATCGATTAAAATAATTTTAATGGATACTTTTTCTTACCGATTAATCGAGAAATTAATAGTTTGTTTCAACAGCCCTAATATTTCATAGTGCATCGAAAATTAACGATTAATTAATCGATTGGCGGTTAAAATTTTAATTGAATAAAATTAAATGGATCGAATAAATTTCGATTAATATTTAAGAAAATATTTCTTATTCCCCCCCCCCCCCCCCAATTTATTAATAATTTATATTTTTGTCACTTAACACTTTCCCTCTTATAATAATTAGGGGGGCATTCATTATTGGTGGATTTTGACAACAAGTTTATCATCAAATTATAGAGCGACATCAAATTAATATTTTTCTGGTTTACGTGTAATTAGGGTGATATGGCGAGGTCATAGGTCATGCACAAATAGTGTGTCGGAATCAAATGAGACATGACGTAAATAATTGATCTAAAGTCAAATCTGCTAGTTGTAGGAAATTTGTTGAACACGGCTGCACACATGGTGCGATTTAACTTTTGGATACTTAAAAGCGGGTTTTGCTTGTATTTTAGTTTAAGTTTAATAAGAAATGAAGACTCGTGAAACTGTTGATGAGATTATGAATAAGAATTAGGAACATTTGTGCAAAAAAATCGAGGCTTCAGGTCGTGGTGGTGGGGGTGGTGAGGGGTGGCTGTTGTAGCGTGGACAAACGCGCCTTATTTGTGGCACATGAATGGACCATTCATGAATGGGAAACGGAAGAAATGGCCCATGAGAAAATCCTTGATGGGTGTCACGTAATGGCTGACAGCAGCTGTTGTGTTTTTGTTCCCGTGTTGTGGACATTTATTGGTGAAATGTAAGCTCACGGGGTCAAGCGGCGGAGACAGTTATTGGAAGTTTTAGAGGTGGATGTCTTGGAACTAAAGAAAACAGTTAAATGCATCGGCGTATACGGGAGCTGCACATTGATCGTAGATGGTGGGCGCCCTGAATAAGAAGATGGGCGTGCAAGGGTATGGATGCACTATCTGTGTGGAACATCCAAAACATGGCGAACGACAGAGACAACAAAAAATAGACTCCAAACCTTTGTTAACAGATGCCTCAGAAATATTCTGAAAGTAAAATGGTACGACAAGGTCGAAAACTCCCAACTGTGGGGGAGGTGTGGACAAAGGACAGTAGAGCAACAGATCATGGAAAGAAAATGGAGATGGATTGGACACACCCTTCGGAAAAATAACAGCAGGGTGAGGCAGGCCTTAGATTGGAACCCCCAGGGCAAACGCCAGCGAGGAAGACCCAAGCGTACATGGAGACGGAGCATGTTAGATGAGGCTGGAAGAACTGGGAAGAGCTAGGAAGAATTGAAGCGACTGGCAGGGGACCGTGCACAGTGGCGAGCTTTGACAGAGGCCCTGTGTTCCACAAGAAACCCAAAGGACAAATGATGATGATGATCTGTGTGGAACTGGGGAATGCAGGAATAAAGTCAGGTCATGTATTCCCCTGCATAAATATCTTCCATTGACAAGTGCCGCCTTCACAACTCTTGTTCCTATATATTTATGGATGAGTCTCATCTTGCGATGTCAAAGCGGACAGTTCATAGTCATAAGCTATTTGCTGTGCATACACACCATGGTATGTGCACACCACATAAATGCACGTCTGTGTGTTTAGTGTACACGAGCTTGGTTTGAGTGTACATGACCGTACGTAAACCACAGATATCTGAAGACGTACAATATTTGAACACCAGGATGTGTGTGTGTTCAAAGTGTGTACTAATGGTGGCTGGATAACGAAGTTAACAGTGCGCTCGCCTCACAAGCTGACGGGCAAGGGATCGAGCCCGCGCAAAGCCATAATAAGAATGATGAATGACTATCGCTAAAAAGTCCTCCTGGAGAGGAGAAGGGCGCCGCCAAGGTCTACCAAGCCCCGAGAAAAATCTCTATGAAACAATTAGAACTTCCTACAACCACAAGGTTATGGAACACAAAACAAAACAAAAAATAATGGTGTAATAAAAGTTGTAATGAATTCTGATGCTACGGTATTTTTAAAAAAAAATCCTTTAACCTTATTTAGAGACGGATATTGTGCACCAGCTAACATAGATGGTTGGACCAGTCAAGCGAACGTTTCATCTAAACACCAAGGATGACAGGCAGAGGCGGCACTAGAGCTGGTGTTACCCAGAGTGGTAGACCATGGTTTTCCCCCACCTCACAATTATCAGAAAACCACCTCTGAGTCTGCCAGTGCCAAATAATGGGAACATAACCTTATGATGATGTTACCCGGTGCGGCCCACACCCTCGTCACCCCCCTAGTGACGCCTCTGATGATGGCATCCTGCTTGAGCCACCAAGTAATCAATACGAACATCGACACACTATTAGGAAGAGAGAAGACTTATTACTAAAAATAAACTTACAGTTAACATTGTTTTTTCACTGGGAAAGGTTATAAAGTTATTTTCACTTCAATGTCGTTTTTGTTTCTCAGGAAAACCTATGTCCTTTTAACATTAATTAATCTTGGGAAAGATAGAGTGGAAACAAGTATTTATTTAAAACTGATTTATTATTATTTTTAGCTTCTACTTTAACACTTAATTATCCAAATACATCATTTTTCTATGAAAAAAAAAATTGAACAACTGTTAATGAGAAAAGAAAGTCCTCCTACTGATTGAAGAAATATTTTCGGACTACTTATTGTATCATGAGTTGAGGAATGTTGATCCCATTTCTGAAAAAAAAAAGTCAGCTATTTTGGTTAATTGCCTGCTTGAAATAATTCATTGAGAGAAAGTATTTATTTTTTGCCAGAAGTGTCGATGTTGGAGATAACAATAGAAGCGATTTAACAGCAAAACGTGGGTATGTCTGTGTGTGTGTGTGTGGGGGGACTGTACGTATGTGTGTGTGTGTGTGTGTGAGTGTACGTATGTGTGTGTGTGTGTATGAGTGTACGTATGTATGTGTGTGTGTGTGAGTGTACGTATGTGTGTGTGTGTGAGTGTACGTATGTGTGTGTGTGTGTGTGTGTGTGTGTGTGGGAGTGTACGTATATGTGTGTGTGTGTGTGTGTGTGTGTGTGGGAGTGTACGTATGTGTGTGTGTGTGTGTGTGTGTGGGAGTGTACGTATGTGTGTGTGCACATTGACTTAACGGACGAGACAGGGCATTGAGTGACAGCTGCCTTCAAACCTGACAATGGCCTCAATAGCCTGTTTGACCTGACTCAAAGGCTACATAGCCCGGGTTTGTAAGTAGAGAGCGATAAAAAGAAATGGCCTGCGGCCGACATGCGTCTATCTCATGACGGCCCTCTGAGTCCACTAAAGATATCAATCGTCCTTTCAAGACCCTTTGTGCCTCTCAACACAGAACCAGTGCGCACAAAGGAAATTAAAGCAAATAAATAAAATAGTTTTATTTGAGTGTAGAGTGGGGGAGGGGCGATATGGATTCAAAAACTATGAAGACATTCAGACAGGTAGACAACTCTTGTTGTATGTCTGAGTGTGCTTAACCCCATTGCGATTGTCTCCCCCGCCCCTCAAACGCCCGATGGCCAGGGCACAGGGCACCGTGACCCGCTTAAATAACACTCGACTATCGTCATCAGACGAACGTTGGTTGGAGGTCAGGGCGCCGCCTGGGGTTGAAGGGCAGGTCAAAGTAGAAGTCGTCCAGGGACAACAGAGATACATTGTAGCTGGGACATCACGACAGTCGAGATATTTGGGCGTCACCCGAAGGAGTCAAACATTTTCTTTTTATAGGGGCGTGGCTGCTTTCGGACCAGTTCTGTTGTGATTATTGCTGAACATGTTAGACAAGGCTTTCGTGTTTTAGAACAACTGTTTGGGTGCTAGTATTGACATAAAGGAACAGCTGTTTGGGTGCTAGTATGGACATAAAGGAACAGCTGTTTGGGTGCTAGTATGGACATAAAGGAACAGCTGTTTGGGTGCTAGTACTGGCATAAGAGAGTCGCTGTTTGGGTGCTAGTATGGACATAAAAGAATCGCTGTTTGGGTGCTAGGAATGACATAAAGGAACAGCTGTTTGGGTGCTAGTATGGACATAAAGGAACAGCTGTTTCGGTGCTAGTACTGGCATAAGAGAGTCGCTGTTTGGGTGCTAGTATGGACATAAAGGAACAGCTGTTTGGGTGCTAGGAATGACATAAAGGAACAGCTGTTTGGGTGCTAGTATTGACATAAAAGAATCGCTGTTTCGGTGCTAGGAATGACATAAAGAAACAGCTGTTTGGGTGCTAGTATTGACATAAAAGAATCGCTGATTCTCGGTACATTCGGTTTGATTGCATTTGTTAATACGATCGACTGTTTGATGTTAATTTTCCACTGGGGTCAGCGATTGATGGCCGTTTCCACAGGGTTACGCGTTGATGGCATTTCGTATAGTGGTCACCGCTATCAAAGTCAGTGTTTATAGTGCAGCCCTTGTGTATGTAACATAGAATAGGAATTGCGCCACAAAAGAAAATAATTCGAACTTTAAAATTTAAAAAAATAAAATAAAGGAAAGTAATAGAGATAGATTTATTTTTAATTATACGAATTGTGGAGGCAACCAAGTGCTAGGAGCCACATGGACCCGTCTTAACAAAGAGCCGTGGGTTCATTATCATTCCTTTCTGACGTCCATTCTACGTCAAATATCTTGTGAACGCCTTGCTGTTCGCCATCGTTCTTGTCAAACATTGCCACTTAAACTTGGGCTTTTTATGGTACAAATGAATAATTAAAAAAAAAAAATCAGGAAACTCGTGGCTGTTTGTTAAAAACCTGGCTAGCGGACTATGTTTATGTAGGGGTCAGCATACGTGACGTAATACATCCAGGAGTAGGGTGTGGGTGAATACTGGGGTTAGGACGAGGGATTTTAATGTGTGTGCGGGAGGGTGTGGGAGGAAGGAAAAAAGTTAGTAAAGGGCCAAACAGTTATACGAGTCGATATAGTGACGTCATCATTAGTCGGCCAATTAGGTGCAATATGGCGCGAGTCAAACATGGCAGAATAATTATTCCTGAGAAAATGCCCGTCTGCCTGATTCTCCTGGAAAAAAAAAATTAAATGGCTGACTTAACGTAAAAGTGCAGAGATGTGAAGAATTTCACAGGTTGAAATAATAAGTTAGAAAAATAGATGACGAATTCGCTTTGTGTTTACAGTTTGTTCCCGTACAACACACAGCACATGTGCCTGTCACCACAGTTTTTTCCCGTACAACACACAGCACATGTGCCTGTCACCACAGTTTTTTCCCGTACAACACACAGCACATGTGCCTGTCACCACAGTTTGTTCCCGTACAACACACAGCACATGTGCCTGTCACCACAGTTTTTTCCCGTACAACACATAGCACATGTGCCTGTCACCACAGTTTTTTCCCGTACAACACACAGCACATGTGCCTGTCACCACAGTTTGTTCCCGTACAACACACAGCACATGTGCCTGTCACCACAGTTTTTTCCCGTACAACACACAGCACATGTTTTTTTTCTCATAAATTCGTCAAATTTGATTCAGAAGTAGTGTTTTGTTATAAGGTTATCAACACATGGCTTTGAGACATCAACTTATCCTTCTAAACGATGTAGATATTTCAAAACAACAACAAAAAAGTCCTTTTAGTTTTTCGAGTCTCGGAATGAAGTTTCAATGATAATGCGCTACACTGCGTCTAAATGTCACTTGTAATTAAAACTCAAAACATTGTTTTGGGTCAGCAACAGTTCCTTCTATCCAGGGCCGATCTTAGCAATTAGGGGCCTATGCGGCTTAGAGTACTAAAAGGGTCACGTGCGGCCCAGGTTGAGTAGGGATAAGGAATTTATAGTGATAATAAGTGAAAATTAAATTAGACGGCGCATATGAAAGCGCGTGGCCCACTGCGGCCGCAAAGCTTGCTGTGGCCTAAGTCCAACCCCACGTCTATCTATCTACTCAACTCATCGCAAACTGGAAAAAAAAAGTTCATTTTTGGAGTCACAAAATTTTTTAATTTATTTTAAAAAAGTCAATGTAATTCAGCATTTCTATAACCGTAATTAAAATAAGAAAAAGAACCAAGGCTTGAGATACTTGGTACAATTAAAGTTAATAAGACATCTTCTTACATCTTTCAACTCATAGTTACTGATAGCTCGCCACTTGACCACGAATGTTTGCAATGACTTCAAGAGGATCACGCATTCACCTAACTGAACCAAAGTGGGCGCACTGTTATCTTTTTATGGGAGAAAAAAGTAGTGTCAATGTCAAAGGTCATCCGTACTGTTTTATTTTTAGGGGAGAAAAAAGTAGTTCAAGTAGTTTCAATGTCAAAGGTCATCCGCCTTGAAATTAGACACACTGAACTCTTTCCGTCGTGATAGGTCAAGGTCACCATATCACAGCCACTGTCATGACGTCACGTTGTCACGGAAGCCTTGTCACCAGGCAGAGTTCACGCAAAGTCACCTGGTTGTAGGACAGGATGTGGAGGGTGATATTACCGTGATATAATGGTAGAAATATGCAGCTTCGATCCAATTCATTGTTTATAGGGCGCGTCTAAACCCACAAAGGAGTCGCCACGCAAGGTGACGAGCAAGCCGTAAATGGCAACGTTGGGGGTTAGAGTTAATCTGTTGAACAAAAAATGGGAATAAGTAACTTTGTGTGTAGAAAAACTACCTCTTAATTCTATTTGCACTTTCACGGACAAAACTCTCCCACAAGTAAACAAACACTTTTTCATTGTGTTTCTCACGTCGGGGTCTTTGTAAAGTTTATCTGTACTAACCCATAGTGTTGTGGATGGCTCATGTACAGTTTATCTGTACTAACCCATAGCGTTGTGGATGGCTCATGAAATCGAATGACACGATGACCGGATTTAAATGATAACTCAATAAGCGGATGAGCACAAAGTCATCATTTATGACTCTATCACCTCAAATTGTCTTTAAAGTCCCGATGGATGGTCCCTAATGTCTCAAATTAAATAATAAATGGTCCCATGCTCATAACTAACGTCATTCATGGCTTCGATGCCAATGGTTCTATAACTTTTGAGATTCACGGAGCACTTAAAAAAAGTGTGTCTTAGCCGCGGTCCACTACTGAAAATTTTGCTATTGCCGTGCTGGAAATGTATATTATAAATATACTTTGTATATAACGAGTTACTAGCAATGTTAGTAAAAGGATAATAAAATGCTACGATTTGCGTGCTCCAAAAACAATATTGAA
Organism: Radix auricularia; assembly: GCA_002072015.1. Lineage (NCBI taxonomy): Eukaryota > Metazoa > Mollusca > Gastropoda > Lymnaeidae > Radix > Radix auricularia. The sequence continues at coordinate 4,748 of MUZC01004642.1, read as the reverse complement.
TGGAAACAGACTGTGATATCTTTCTTTTTTTAATAAACAAATGTCATTTATACTAGTCTTACACTCAGTAGCGGCGTTAGGTAAGCGCGGGGCCTAGTGCCAGCAATGACCCCGCGGGGCCAGAGTACAAGTAAAGATCGCTAAGCACCAGTATGCTATGGTATTTAAAAATATGAAATATCTTGATTATTGTGTAATTTTAATACCGCGTGTCACCTTTTTATTAAAAGTTGTAACGGTGTAATGCTTTCAAAGACGTCTAGAGCTAAGCTACGGAATTTGATCTTCAAAAAGGATTACAAGAGTGCCTCTTTCGTTTCTTTACAATCGTTTCTAGCATACGTTCTACCATCCACTCTTTGGTTCTACATGTATAGGCTATTAACCAAGACGAGACATGTTCAGGACCGAAACGCGGGGCCTACCTAAGCGCGGGGCCTGGGGCAGTCACCCCAGTTGCCACCCCCAAACGCCGCTCCTGCTTACACTTATAGTATTATTCAATTCTTATTGCTCTTTATAAAAAATAATTCAAGTCATAAACAGTAGTTCGAGTTACTAAGATTGCTATATTATTTTTTAGAGCGAGCATTGAGCTTGTACATTTAAGCACAGCAAATCTTAACAAGGTGAACTACTTGAAATACTCAATTGATGTTCATTTTCACTTTCAAGTCTGGAACGATGTGATGTTTTGATTACAAAATGCAGAAAATCCACGATAACAAAGATATGATGTTACAAAGGGTCATAAGCAGGCGTGTCCATTGGAATGTTATTCAACAGGCTCACTTTCTGATACAACTTAATTAAAGGCTTGTCTAGATTTTTCTCAATTTGACGAGCGGTAGCACGGAATGATACTGAATTGTCAGTTAATAAATGTTGTCGTTTGGCATGTCTCTTTGTTTAAGTAGTCCTATTTAATTGACACTAAACCTAAACTTTCATAAAGTTCATAATTTTGTATTAAATGTATTCCATATTAATATTATAATAGTAATCCCATGGGATGGGATGGGATGGGATGGGACAGGGATAAATTGCAATGGGATGGGATGGGATGGGAGAGAAAAATATGTCCCATGGACAAGCCTGGTTAAAAAGTGTCTGATGCAGTTCTGAGAACCCCGAAATTTTCAACAAGCTCACTTTCTGATACAACTTATTCAAAGTTGTTGTCTTTGGTCTGTTCAAATATTTGTTTAAATTACATGCTGGTAAATTTAATGAGTCATTGTGTGCAAGATACAGACTGGTCAAAAATGAAAAACTCTGAATGTTCAAATCACCAAAGTAAAAGTTAAATTGATGCTGCGGTAATTGACTATGATCAGAAATCAAATGTATCAACAGTTGTTTATTGTTTTCAGCATTTTCTGGTATATCTGTAAATGTGTGCAGTTGATCAAACATGTCAAAGTTACCCTTGAATAATCTTGTTTTACAAAGATCAAACTTTTTTATATAGAAAAAAGAGACACTTTGTCACTGAGATGAATTAAATTCAGTCATCTCTTCAAGTAAGCCGAACAGCAACCTACAAGCGGGCATATATCACATTTTGAGTTTGGTTGATCATATAAAATGACGGATGTAAACCTAAAGCGCTAACATTCTTTATCTTTATGGAAAATTGTCTTTTCTTTTTCTCCACAACTGAATTGATTCACACATAAGTTGTGAGGATAGGTCAGAGTAGTCATTATTGTCCTTATGTTTGATTGTTCTCTTTATTAGAAATTTATCCACGTGTAAAATTAATTTAATTAATCTATTACTTTAATAATTATAATATCAATATTAGTCTTCTAGAATCTAGTGTGTCATCATGTGATTTCCGTTATAGCTAATAAAAGTAAACATAGAATCAAAACATATTGTTTTCGGCACTATGCTATCACCATCGAGTAATTAAAATTAATCAATGTATTTTTAAAAAGTGACAAAATGTATGCCTTTTCGAGTTGTTTTATTTTTAAATTAAGAATTTTGTCATATTAGCTCGCGAACCACCAGGTAAATCCCCGCGGACCACAGGTTGAGAACCACTGCTCTAGGCCACACAAAACATAATATATCCATCCCAAACAACTTCATTGTTACTTCCTGTAGTCAAACACATGATACACAGCACAATGGACCCATAGTCTCTGACTAACGACCTACAGTACAATTGTGATACAATCAAGGTCCACTGACATGTAACTGCGACACTTGACCTCAGCATCACATGACACGCCTGGGAATGGCCACTCCAGCTCCACATGTTGATCTAATCCGTCCATTGTCCACTAGAGGGGGGGGGGGGCTATCATTTGTGCAAAAATTGTTTGAGGGAAAAGCCGAAAAATGTCGAGAAAATCGAGCTTTCCTATATTTTATTTATTATTTATTTATTTATTTATTTATAAATAGATAGAAAACAGTTGATAAAAACTCAAATGAGTATTAAAACGAAATTTCCAATTTAGTATTCAAGGGAAAGCATTCTAGTCACACCAAGAAAATGTCAATATAATGCGCACCGCGAAACAGTCTCACATTATCATTAGCATTCACAGAGTGGGAAAACCCCATTAACTATCATTCTAGAATCTAGATCAAATAAAAAGTCATTTCTAATCAATAATTCTGAAAACTAGACAAACAATATATCTAATTGCAAGGAGCTTTGATACAAGGAGGTGTTGTCTGCTATCAAATAGTCTCCCTCGGTTGAAGCCAGTGGGCGGAGCCTATCGCCATATTGCTGAACTCAAAACATTCCACCAGCTTTCATTAGGATACCAGTTTTTTCATTCTGGTAACGACTTCAATGAACTTCGTATTTTGTTATCACGCTTTTTTCTTAAGTCTCCTAAGGCCCTAGTTCATTTCTGGTGCTCTAGATATTCTAATGGGACAATTATAAATTTTAAAGCGCTGTAATGTATGTAAAGTTATTTATGCGATCAGCTGATTGAGGCCTACAACTACAAGATTAAGATCAGTTGATCGAGGCCTACAACTACAAGATCANTATATATATATATATGTAAAAATATTAAGTGTTTGTCAAATGTGTATTAGTATTAGTATATATCCCCATCTTCGTAAAAAGAAGACGTGAGTAAGATATGAAAAAAAAATGAATGACAAACATTATATAAAAGGATCATGACTATTGCTATTATCATTATTAATTCAAAGGTAAGTATCTGTTTGGACTTTGACTTTTAGCATCAGTAAAAACGTCTAACTAAATTATGCTCTTATAATGTTAATAGCATATACCATTATAACTAGAAAACTAATACTAATAGTATTAAGGTCTAATGTTAATGGGACCTGTATTACACTGTATTTCTTTGTATACTGACTTAAATATTGCTAATAATTAATAGTAATAATAGTAATAGTATTAGTTATTGATTATATATGTAAAATATTAAGTGTTTGTCAAATGTATTTATCCTCATCTTTGTAAAAAGGATATGGTGAATATTAGTAAGATATAACAAAAAATGAACAACAAACATTAAATAGAAGGATTATAACATTATTAATTCTAAGGTAAGTATCAGTTCGGACTTAGCATCAGTAAAAACTTCTAATTATGCTCTTATAATTTTCAATAATTTTAATAGCATACCTCATAGTTTAAAAATAATATAAATAAGTTGAGTAATTAAAATAACATATACGATTATAACTAGAAAACTAATAGTAATAGTATTAAGGTCTAAGGTTAATTGGACCTGTATTTCTTTGTATACTGACTTAAATATTGCTAATAATTAATAGAAATAGTATTAGTTAGTGATAGTAACTATATATATATATGCCGTTATTCGAAAAGACAACAGTGTGCAGATAAGTAAACAGAAAAAAAAATGCCCAACGCAAACAAAATGTTTATCATAATTTATTACGCAGTATTTTATAACGTTCAAATATTACAATAATATAACGTACACAGTACACACTACACAGCTTCCAATGTTTTGAGTTAACCAAGATGGCTGCCGTGGGTGTGTCTGGCTTCAGCCTATTGACGTCACGCCACCTCCGTGTATTCAAACCTCCTTGTCTAATTGCTATCTACAAATTTCTGCTAAAATTACTGGAGACGAACATTTCTTTTCCAACATTGTTCTAAATATTATTAGCTATGGTTTAGCGTTTGTTTTAACCCGATAAATGTTATGGTTGGCGAGAAAATGACAAAATGCTGATATTTTTTCGCGTTTTTTTTTAATTGTCAGGAAATCCAGTAAATCTTTTCGGTAATTCCTTTAACCCGTGCACATCCCTGGGACCTCCTTAACATATTTGTAAGAGACCCAAAGCCTCTATAAGATATGGTTCAGGAGTTGCTGTTCAATGCTCGAAAGGACAGGCCGGACATTTCAAATACATAAACGCACTTCCTATGGGAAATTGCGTAAAAAAACAAATGCACATAATAATATAATGAGATGCTATTTAAAAAATAGATTGTGGCTAAAGTTAAAACTGTGTGTAAATTTTAAAAAATGGCCCCTAACTACGAATCGTAAATTTTATTATGGCCTTTTCCTAAAGTTCCTTTTTAGCGAGATGTCATTTTTTGCACTTATTGGTAATAACTCTAATTAATGACAGCAAAACGGTAAAAGAATAAAACAGTAAAGTTAAGCAAACAAATAGATCAGCACAGCAAAACAAAGAAACCAATAACACAGAGACCAATAACACAGAGACCAATAACACAGAGACCAATAACA
>MUZC01004641.1:345513-361252 GCA_002072015.1 Radix auricularia | reverse complement strand
GGGCTGCCCCGCTTTGCGACCTGTTTCCGCCATTCTATACTACTACCGACTCATCTCTAATTCTCAAATATACCGTGTCCGTAAAGACATGAAACTGTTGGTCGTTATTGAGAACACTCTCCCAACCAATTGGAGAAAAAAAACTTTAAAAATTCTCACTCAAGGTGGGGCCGGGGGGCCAAATGTACTTTTTTCCTTAAATGAGCTGTATCAACAGTATCCAGAGAAAAAAATAACGTGAAATCAGTACACATACACAAAATTACATGAGACCTTTATAAACAGGTTTCGTGTAAAATTTCCGCTTAAGTGAGGCCGTGGGCCGAAAAGCGATTTTTTCTTATATGGGCAATATAAAAAATGAAAATCACAAATTCTCCTATTTCACGAGTAGGCAGGCAGATGCTTGAAATTTTAGGAAATTGATTAGTTCACATCCTCAATGGTAACCGGCGAAAAAATAATTAAATTATATCCCTATGGGGGCATGTAGTTTTGTTCTTTTGTGAGCGATATAAAAATTGAAAATCACTAATTCTCCTACTTCCCGCTTAGAGTAGTAAAAAAAAAAATTCACTCCCCTGGGGGCCGGGGCCCAAATGTATTTTTTCTTACATAAAAACAGATTCATCACGTATACTCTAATTTTCCGTGAAGGTAGAAGCATACAAGTTTGGGAAGTTGCTGAGGAGACAGTTTAGTACGCTTCTACCGAAAACCTAATTTAAAACCCGTGTGAAGCCGGTTACTTGCCTCTAGCATATATATATATATATATGGGGAAAAAGCGTATACAATGATTTTATAACTTTAATAAATTGACAAATCCAGTTTTTTAATAGTTCTGTAATGCTGACACTGGAGATATTTATTTTAAGAAATGTTTTATCTTTACTGCAAACTTTTTTGATCTAGTACGATATTAGAATACACCTCTATATATGTCTTGCCACGTGTAGTAAGCAGATACTGTTATACATAGTTTATACATAGGGCGGGCTTCCTTTATGTTTAAACTGTTTCACATGTTAGACATGAAGGTAAACTCATCCCATAATCTAATTATAATACTTGATCTAAATCAAACAAAGAGTTCAAAAGATCGGAAATTGTGAAGTTCTCTTACCCAGTATTTCTCAACCTGTGGAAGCTCAACGTCCATTTGAGAGACCTGAAAATACGTCAATGGACTCTCAGAGAACGTTTGAAAGGTTACTTTATTTTCATTAAACGCCCTATTAATACGCCAGATTTTTTTTTTTTAATATTTTTTTTTATTTCAGAAACACCAGCAACATTTTTTAACAACAATTACATTTAAAAGAGAGTGTTTAGGATAAAATATAGTTTTTATCATAAAATATTTGATATTCATTCAATTTCTACTTCCCCCAAATCGTTCAAATTCTAAAAACCAGATTATCATTTTCTATTAATAGAATCCGCGTGTAGAATCCTAAAAAAAATTAATGTTTAGAACCACTGGCTCTAATCACACAAAATTGCAAGTTTTGTTACCCGCATGTCGCATTCTTTTCTAAAATTAACCTTCAGAGCTAATTCTATTTAACATATCTGACCCGCTGTTACATAGACAGTAAAAAGAACGAAAATGACATAGTACATCCCATCGACTTTCATACTCATAATATAGGATGGCTATAATAAACAATATTTAACACTTTTGATGTGTATAATCTGAAAGCAGAGGCGTAACAACGACTTGACAATGAGGTTAGGTTATTTGCATAGAACTAATCCTTCAATTTATTCAAATTTCGTATTGAAAAAGTCGCAAAGCTTAAAAATTTGTCAAGGGCACCAAAAATAAATTATACATTAGCCAAGTGAGGGGAAAATGCAGCCACTCTTCTGTCTAGGAGTGCCTTATATATTAAATAAAATTGACCTAAAAATATATCTGTTTATCAATACGGTGTATCGAATAAACCTTTTCCTCAGTATAACATATGCCCAACTAATCATTCTTCATTTCGATGAAGTGCAAAGCTGAAATATATCTATTTACAAAAGGTCTATACACCAATTTGAAATATAAAGATGAATTTAATTAATTATTTATTGGGCTCCTTAAAAATACATTTGGACCTCGCTAACTCGAACTTCCCTTTAAGTAAAAAAAAAAAAAAAAACCTCCCTATACCGAATTATTATTTAGGTCCCAGCCAAATTCTGCGCCTATTAGCCTACGTCATTTTCTCTAACTCGAAAACTCCGTGAGTTGAATTTTTTGTCCGGGTGCCTTTGAGTTAGACTTAGCAAGGTTTATAATTATAAATGCATTTTGAAAACAAAATTTTTATTATTTCAAGCTAAACTGGGTCAAATTTTACTTGATAAAGTTATGGTGATATTTTAGAAGGGCATAGAATCATATGAATTTTTTCACTCTAAATTATTAATAAGATATACTTTAAAACTGTCTACGAAAAGCTAATTTTGTACGCATCTCAACGATGCCTTCAAATATTTTTTTTAAAATTTAGATCTATGTGTTTCCATTTGAAAGAGAGTATAATTCGCGCATGAGAATTTGTTTTTATTTTCAGTAACTTTTTCCTGAAATTGTTCCCGTTAATCTCTGTGTGCGCCTTTTTATAAACTTATTTAACTTTGTTAAATCTCAAACCCAGCTTTTTATATATGTAATATTTGATGGGTAGAGATTAGGTCCACTAAAAGTCTAGGAATGTATTACTTCGTTATTTTTTTTTACTGGAGATATACCGCTTTCTCCTGCTCTCTCTCTCTTTCTCTCTCTCTCTCTCGCTCTCTCTCTCTCTCTCTCTCTCTCTCTGTCTCTCTCTCTCTCTCTCTCTCTCTCTCTATCCTGTCTTGGTGTTTTCTCTCTCACTTTCCCATAGTAGATCTAGTCTTCATTTTGGCGTCTAAAATATATCCATAAGCCTTAAAACTAGTGACATTACCTCATCATCTACCTAAAGTGACTACTCCACCTGTAACCCGCCCCATTAGTCCTTAATGACCATTAGGGACAGATGCAACTACGGGGAAAATGTTGTGAAAGACCTTTTTCCACAATACACTAATGGGGATAATTATTTATAAGTTAAATTTGGAAAGTACGATCAATTTAAAACGCCAATCCGTTAAACTTGCCGTGAAACTCTGCATTGTTTAACTCAATCGTAGGACTAATGGGTCGACAAAATGTGATACAGTCTATGTAGGCCTAATGTCTTCGAAGTAATTTATACTCTTGCAAACTCAGAAATCAGAGTAATGTTTATTTAGGTACCAGTGGTTTTAGCCAACTATATACTTTCTGAAAGCTTTCAGTGACGTAAGCGATATTAGTGCATAGATTACATTGATTTACAGCATTTTCTTCACTTGATCCTGAAATTAAATTAAATTTAGTTAGAGAGTCCACTGCCCCACGTCAGTTGTTTCGATGGTTACATTCAGACGTCGTCTGGACAGTTCTTTCCATTTGCTGTCTGATAAAAAAAATATTTGCATTTTTATTTAAAAAATTTATTTTTTCGACATGCGAATAATTACCTACAGTTTCTTTAGCAGTTTATCAGTTTTTTTTAAATCGTGTTCTATATATTTATCTCAACAGATTTGTGTTCATTTATTTCACTGTAAGCTCTGTTGGTTATTATTTCACAGACCAAAAGTAAGGTAGTGTTTTGTTGTCTTCATGAGCACATGATCAAAAGTTGGGTAGTGTTTTGTTGTCTTCAGAAATGTCACAAGCGTCCTAATACTTATATCTTGACCGCTTGCTCCAAGATTCATACAATTACCGTTACACAAGAAATAACGACACTGCTAGAAAAACAACAACTTTAATGGCGTTCCTCCTTGCCACAACAACCCGTCTACACAAAAACTTTCTAAACTTTTACACATATTCTAATGACGTCAACAACACAATTACTTTTGCACGCTTTCGCACCACTAACCAATAACTTTAAATACCACAAAAGCAAACATCAAACACACCACCGTGCGCAACTCACAACAAGTTACAAGGGCAAATTGGTCATCCGTGACAATGAGCAAATGATCAAAAGTTGGGTAGTACTTTGTTGTCTTCATGAGCACCTGACCAACAGTTGAGTAGTGTTTTGTTGTCTTCATGAGCACCTGATCACCTGTATTTGATAAATGAGTTCAAAAGTTCATAACAGCGGTTTGGTAGTCATTTGGTTCATTAATATTTATTTTAATATAATTATAAGTCCATAAGTAGGACAAGATTATCTCAATAAAAGTGTAAATCAAATAATAATTCAATACAAAGATTATTTACACTTTCATTTTAGGTATGAAGTATGAAAGAAGTAGATGCGTTTTATACAAGAGGTTCCTAATGTGTAATTTTACAATGAAATGTTTTCTTTTAAAACAAATATTATAGCAATTGTTATGGACATACGAAAGCCAAAAAACACATGAATTTACATTGTCAAAATTAACTTATTAAATATCCGTTGGGTAACTTGAAAATTGAAGAGTTTCTTTCACCATCACAATTGTAGAAAAATTTGTTGGTAAAATAAATGTTTTTTTTAATGATTCCATAAATCATTAAGTGACTTGACTACAGAGGCGTTACTACCACCCATTGAGGTAACTCATGGTGTTACCTTCTCACGACTTGCCCTTAGACTTTTTGTAAGTCTGCCAGTGTAAAATATCGGGAACATATAGAAATTTACCCTTGAGGTCACCCCTTATGATGGTGTCACACGGTGTAGTCCGCATCCCTAGTGACGCCTCCGCTTGACTATTTAAATTATTGACATCTTTTGACAAATAAAATGGAATCATGTGAAATCATCTTTAATTTATTCGGTTTGTAATTCATTCACATTCGGTGAAATAAAATGGAACTTTAGTTAATGCCATTGTTTTTCAATACATTTCTTTTATTGTCCGAATTTTAGTTTCCACGACAGTTTAGCGTTGCTTTTAATGACTGTAATTAATTTAACAAACATCAGGGCACTTATTTTGTTAATCTTCTTTTAATGGCTGAAAGACATTAATAAATCATTTCGGTAGTCCATTGGCAAAGCTCTCTGTTCGGTGGATTTTTTTGGGTTGTTTTTTTTTTTTTTTTTTTTTTTTTTTTTTTTTTTTTAAAACAAAACTGTGAGTCAGCGCAGTGTGTCTTAAACTAAACGAAAAGTATTTTGATGACACATATTTAAAGGAAACATTTCACATTTTTTACAGCTGTAAATGTATAACCTGAATCTGAATTCATGTTTTATTTGATTCAATTTCTGGAGAATAGAAAACATACTTTTACGTGTGATGTGAGGTTTTCATATCTTCCAGAGACAAGCAATTTAGTACACAAGTTTACACGTAGTGTTTAGCAATTAAACGACGATTAACTTTTTAAATATGTGTTAAACAGACGTTTCTATTGTATTAGAAAAACATCCCTTGCCATCGCGCTTAGTTAATCTGCTTCACTGTGTTAATTAAGCAGCAGACTGTGAATTTCATGCGTCAAATCTCACTACGCCCTTTAGAAAGCCACGTAATCCATGCTTGACGCTCCTGAAATACAATAAGGTTTGTATCAATCACTTCGACGTGGAAGATTTGAATTTTGTTATTCATTTTCCAGCAAGAGAAATCCATTTGCCTAAAAGGAAATACGATATTTAAACAAAATTCACAGCAAGTACAGAGGCTTGGAGTTTGATCTGCATGGGTCACTAACAGCTAAACAATACGTTTTTTGTTATTTCTTTTATCCTCAAACATTATGTAATCTGTTATTTAAATGTCATTTTGGGATTTGTGATGAGTATTGATTATTTATTTTTATATAATTAAGCAAGTGGTAAAAATCTTAAAAGAAATTATCAAGTAGACAAAGCTTGCAGCCATTGTTTCTAGGTAACGCGGCTTTGTGTCAACTGAACTTGTAGGTGAAAGTTCTTGTCAAGTAAAGCAATAAATGAAAGATTTGGTCTTGTCGGCAGTTATTGCTTGTCGTGTTATAATCAGTTCAGACTAATTATTTTAGTTATCTGTGTTTTTGTGCCTTAAAGGTATTTGGAAAAATTACGGTGGTGTAAAGTGTGGCTACACTACGAACTGACTTATTTCTGTAATAGTTTCCTTTATAAATAAAACTTTTGGTTATTTTTTTAGTTGTCCTTAGAACTGTTTGAGCAAATTTTGAAAGACGTGAAGGATTAACATTTTCATTATCATTTTAAAAATACTGTCTAATTTATGGTGTCTTCGAAAATTGAAGTTATTTTTAAAACCTAAATTTCAAACTGCTCCCCGCCCCACCCCCAGTGGCGGATTTAGCTATAGGGCAGGGGGGCGGGTCGCCCCCCCCCCCGCGCTCCAATTGGGTCTAAATTGGCGCCCCCCCCTGAGACGCCCTCATGAACACTAAAAAGGTGTAACCAGAGAAAAAAAAAGAATGCTAAACACGAAAAATTTAATCAACACTAAACTGTAATACAACAATATTGGCTTGCTAAATATCATATTTCAAAACTGTAATATCTGGTTTGGTCAGTCAGGAGCGTCGCTAAGTGGAAAAGAATAGAGAAATATTGAAACGAATTATAAACGTGACGTTTTTGTTGATTTTTAGCAAAACAAGGTTTGCTATTCAGAGTACACAGAGAAAATTCTTGCTTTAGACTTTAGTGATGTTAGTTGTAGAAATACTTGAAATATTTGTTAAATCACAAGCTTATTATGATTCCACTTTGGACAGTCATCTAGAGTATAAAAGAAAAATGAAATTTATTTAAATCATGATGTACAGATTGATTTAATTCAATCATTTGCATCTGAATTATCGGCAGTAATTGATAATGAACATGTATTTTCTGTAATTATCGATTAGACGAAACATTGATACATTTGAAATTGATAAGATGTCATTTTACTTTCAGTTTCAAAATCAGGACATGTTGTGGAACTACATATTACAAAAGCGAGACATTGATATCACAATCTGAGGAGGAAAGGCATACGTTGGCTCATCTGTGATGTCTTGAACTAAGAGTGGCCTTCAAACTTTCATACAATGCCATCTATGTTCATTGTTGTACTCATGTTTTGAATTTGGTCACTATCAAAGCAATGTCTGTAAACAGTGATGTATACAGTTGTTTTTGGCACAGCTGAAAGGTATTATTTACGTCTAGTTTACAACGTCTACATACTCTTTAAAAAAACGAAAATCTCAATATGAATCAACAGTAGATACTATGAAATGACTTTTTGATACAAGATGGGCAAGCCGTAGGCCGTAAGTATGCAGTTGATGCACTTATTTGATCATTCTCTGCTATTCTAGCCATTCTAGAAGATATAATTTCAAGGCCATCGACATAACATAAAGAAAGTGTTAGAGCAGAAGCAATGGGACTATCTGCTTTAGTAACAAAATATTCTTTTGTTTTTTCTGATGCTATTTGTACAAAAGTTGGTTGATATTTTCATGTTATCAGACCACTTGCAGCTCAAGAGTATTGACATTGCAATTGCAAAACGATTGATCGATGTTGGAAGAAATAAGTTTGTTGAAATGAGAAGCGATCAAGCTTTTTAAAATTCTGAAAGTAGATGTCTAATAATTTATTTTAAAAAATTATTCCAAACTAGATGTTAAAAACAAAATTTAAAGAAACGCGAATTGCAGAAAATAAAAATATGGCAGGCGAACTTTGTAGAGATAAAAGGGCTAATGATCCAACTAACAGTTTTAAATCTGAAACGTACTTTACTATCTTGGATACACTACTAAAACAAATAGATGATCGATTTAATGACTTTAGGGGCACAGCTATTTATTTCTAGTGTATTGATCCATCAAAAATGTTGGAAGAAAATACAGATCCTCTTCGAAGTTTATGCAAAATTTACAAAAACATTAAACTAGAAGAAGCATTCTTGAATATTATACCTTTAAAAATTTGGATGCATCACAACGTCCATCACTGTCTAGTGAGCTACAACTTAAAGAGTTTCTACCATTCTTGATTGAAAAATAAATGGCATCAGGTCTCTCTTGTTTGTCAATATTCTATAAACATTTACTTGAATCTTCCTGTTATCAATGATTGAAAATCATCAAAAATTATTTGCGCTCAACAATGACAAACGAACGTCTGTCTGGATTGGCATTAATTTCAAATGAACGTGATCTAGGTGAGAACGTTGACTTTGAATCAACGATAAATCGTTTCGCTCCACGTAGAAAGGAATTTAAATATGGCTCAGGGCTCTATATAAATTCGCATAAACTAAGTTTCTTTCTTAGATCAATAAATATACTACTGAAATAAATATACGTTACTATTTTGAAAACATATCTGTTTATATTGTTTCTTCTGTTTGACTTGTTTGTTAATTTGGAAATTTTACTAAATTAGTAGGCTAATAATTAGTATTGAAAACGGCTGCGGATATTAACGATTAATTTCTCGACTAATCCTTAAAAATTTTAAGGATTAAATTATTTTTAACCATTAATCGACCCATCACTTAAAAATAATTTGAAGTCAAAAAGTCAACAAAANAAAAATGCGGCTGATAAATAATTTCCTGAAGATTACACGAACATTTTGGTAATGGCAGTAATGGAGTTTGACTCTGAAACAGAAATGACGACAGCTCTTCTGATGAATTACTGCGTTACAAAATGGAGATGGAAGTTCTTGAATCCATTAATCCTGTACAATGGTGGAAAATTAATGAACACCGATATCCGATAAGGTCATTCCTTGCCAAGACCGTTTTGAGCATACCAGTTTAAGTTTTCTCAGTTCCATGTGAATGATTATTCAGCTCGGCTGGTTATATTGTCAATTAGATCCGCTCATCACTTGAACCAATTAATGTCAACACACTTGTCTTTTTGCGTAGTTGGTGAAAAGTAGATATATAAAGGAGACATGCCAGTGTTATTTAGATTTTCAACAAGAACGTGAAATGAGTGTTACTTATGACATCATAAATTAAAATTTTTGGCTTTAATCGAAATTAACGATTAATTAATCGTTAATTTTTCAAAAGTTAACAATTAAATTTAAATTAATCGTTAACAGCCCTAGTATTTACCCAATGCTCTGATATTAGTAAAATTTTGCGGCGCCCCCTAAAATTCTCCTGCCCCTCCCCCCACGCAGACAAAGCTAAATCCGCCACTGCCCACACCCTTCAATTCATACATACATTTAAAAACCCCTTGAGACAGAATGTGTTGACGATGATTACTTGATCGCTTTGAACTAATAGGATTTAATCCCCCCCCCCCCGAACCACTATACAGGAAGGTATTGCTAGTAATATAATTATTGTGTGTTGCTAATTTTTGCGTAGAAATTTTCCCCCTGAAATAAGTTAAAAATATAAGTTTGTCGCAATTAATAGATAGATATTTCGTTAATTTTTAAAAAAATCGGTTGTACAAAAATGTACCAATTTTATTATTTTCAATAATTTTTTGGCACCATCAAAGTATTTTTCTACAATGATTGAGTAAATTTTTCATTTCTATAACTTTGTGATTACAATAAAATTGAAAAACAAAACAACTGCTAAAATTAACTGCAAGAAATTATTTGAAAACTTTTTCCGAAAAATGTTTTTAAATAAGTTCCGATTGGTGGCTTACCCTCTCTATCATTCTTTCATTCTATGGCTTCCATCTCTTGCTAGCATATTCTAGTTGTGCCCTAATCTCCCCTGTTCCTCCCATCTCCTACCATTCACTACAACTTCATTTTATTCTCAGTGTCCCTCACCATGTTGGTTTTATCTTGAGCCAGTAGCTCGTGTCATTTCTGAGGGTCTCGCTTGTCCATCTCGCCCGTACATAACGTTTTGAACCACGATTCTATTATTCTTCAATACTCTTCTTTTTTTTAAAAAAAAAAATGGTTATTCAAGTGCTACCTTGTAAAATAGTTTCAGAACCCCTGTGCGTTCATGAATTGCTAATTCAGTTTTATACAATAGTCATAGCGTGAAAACATTTGTTCGTTAGCATTCCACCTATAAAAGATGTCATTGGGTTTTGTGTGTAAGAATTTTTCATGTTGGCGCTGTTAATGATTTTTTTGTGTGTAGGTACAAACATTTAAGTTTACATTTACTATTAGAAGCAAAGGAGAGAGAATATTCCCTAACATGGCGGAAGAAGGGAATGTACTTCAACTTAAACTCTGGCATTACCTCCTCTTATGCGCGTCACTCCTCTCTAATGAGATGGCTGTGACGTATCTCCTTCTCTACGTGGTCACTTGGGGTCAAATGCTCGGTTTGCCCACACAGGTTGTGACGTTTCCTGGAGTATTGTCCGCGTGTTTTAGTTTCGTCGTCATCCCGGTCATGGGGAAATTTGGAGACAGGGGAAATGTTCGCAAGAGGAAATCTTTTCTTATCATAGTCAGTGGGGCTCTACAGGTCATGGGGGCAACCTGTATCATTATACCATGTGTTGTCAAAATGCTGGATGGCAACGTTTGCCAGATCGATGCTGATACCAACGGGGATTGTAATGGTCATAATGTGACAGTTGACATGAAAAGGTTGCTTTCAAACTCAATTGACACCGGAAACATCACGGGACTTTTGTCAAACTTAAGTGAGGCAGCTGAAGATGGGGGCTTGATCAGTTTGGAAAGACAGTCTAACCCACTTGGTAAGTTGTTCATTGCTTTCTTTTTAATTTTTTTCTCCACATATTTAATTCTTTAAGTAATTCCTTAAGATCATTGAAATGATTATATCGCATTTCACTAAAAAATTACTAGTCGAGTGGAAGCGCGCTCGACTAGCTTACCGATGGTCAAGGGTTCGAATCCATGCGAAGGCAAGGATTTGTTCCCGAGCTCTAGTGCATCACTGAGTCACCCAGCTCAGAATGGGTACCTAACACTAGTCAGGTGGCTGGTTAATGCGTGGAATGTGAACGCTGCATCATTTGCCAACAGATCATCCTTCATGGTCTGTGGGCGCAATTATATTCTGTTTAGATGGAGCGTCTGTAAAGATAAGATAAGATAAAATATTTAAATTCACTAAAAAGTTTATAATGCGGTGCAAGATTGTGTGGTTCTAATAATTCAATTATTAATAAACATTTTGAAGAAATAATTCTAGAGCTTGCAAGCTTTAATATATATATTTTTTCCAATATTCTCAAATGTATGTTAAAATAATATCAATTAAATTTATAAAGGTTTAATTGTAAAAGGTTTTTTAAAAAAATAAAATTTAATAATAGTGAATGTTCTTTCGGTACAAGATATTTTAAGGGATAAAATAAGACAGGTATCTTTATTAAAATTTCACGCACTCACAGTTTTATGAATTCTCAGATGTAAATGGCAATCGGAACAAACAAACGGTCCTAACAGGCACCTTGGCGTTCATCGCCTTTGTATTGATAGACTGCGGCTTCGACACTGGTTCATCCAACATTCGAGGTTTTGTCCTGGAAAGTGTGGAGCCTTCCCATCATTCAAAACTACTCACCGTAAAGTCATTTTCTTTCTTGTTGAATATAAAATCAACTAATCGGTACTGGACTAAGAATCATGGGAAATCCTTTCCGTTTAATCAGAAAATATGATATTAATTATTTTCTCCGAAGTGTTGGCTCAAGAGACACAAATCAGGTTTAAAAAATTTCAATTTTTTCTTAACTCTGAACTATAGACTTGAATGCTTTTTTACATTCGTCTTGTTTTTCAAATGAATCCCATCTGTTGTTAGTATTTTATCGTCTAAACCGGGTCGATGGCGCTCGGGAAAAATTCTAGTTAGATACGAGGCATCAGGGAATAACTTTTCAGACATATGAAATATTTGTTTTAAAGAAACAATACTGATTTTGATGGAAGTCCACAAAAGAAACTTGATATTAATTGTATTTAAAGCCAATTAATTTTTATTCAGCTTTTTTTATAAGGGGCACAATTAAAGTAAAGTCTACAGGCAGCTAACTAAAATGTTGAGTACGATTTAATCAAATTTATAAAATTTATAAACACAACAGTTACATATTTCCCACCAGAAATTTGGTTTTATTTCAGATCGGAGTTCTAATGTCAGGAATAGGAGGATGCGCCTTGGCTCTGATGGGTTTGGCTAATTACGATGGACTTACAGGCGCCTATCATGATCCCACACTGGATAAAGCTATAGCTCTCAGCATTTTTCTAATCCTCTGTAACATTCTTTCTAACGCCACGACTCTGGTAATGGGTCGGCTCCTAGGTAACAAACGAATGAAACATTTAAGCATGGAAGAAAACAAAGAGCAACCAAATAATACCATATCTCCTGTTAAAAATGGTAGATCAGGTGATGACGGGATGCGACCGCAAGCAGAAACACATACGATCTTCTCTAAAATACGAAGTTATTCAGAACAATTTTTTCAAGGGATTCTCAATGCCCCTTCTCATGTTAGATCCTTCTGGAGATCTAAAAAGCGAAAACTTCTACTTCTCTATTGTCTCTTGTGTTTCTTCACGTCAGGAGCTGTTATGTCATTTGAAGTTTATTTCGGTAATTTTTTGGTCAAAGAAGTTTACCACGGAGACGGTGACGCTCCTGCCAACAGCCAGGCCAACAAGAACTTTGAGTCAGCCATGAGCGAGGCATCCCTTGGGGCTTTTCTTTTCCAATCTACTTTTTTTCTGTATACAGTGTTTCATGATAAAATCGAAAATGTAATTGGTAAGTTTTTTTTCATATTTTGCTACCTGCAAACAAACAAAAATTATCTATTAACCAGTAATCCGTTGCGTGGTAGTTAAAGTTTTCTCTAAGATAAAATACAAGATGCACTGACAAAATTGTATTATCAAAACAATAGATTACAGCTTTATTAATTGACTAGTATAATTGTATACGTTTCGCCTAATGCTTTTTTAAGTACAAATAACTTACGCAAATATATTTTTAAAAGTGACATTATACAAGACATTCTATTTCATGGACAGTTATTAAGTAAAGATATAAAAATGGAAAGTCATTAAAAAAAAAAGCAATGACACAGGTTATAGAAACTGGGGGAAGTCTATTTTATTTGGTCAGAGTGTTGACAGCAATACACGTTTTTTAAAGAAAAAGACAAAGATTATAGTGATCCACAACAATGAGTGAAGTGCGCACAGGTAAAGGACTACAGTTTCTTACAGTTTAATTGGCAGGAAAACACAGTTAATGTTAGCACTGCGGAAAGTAACGATTAATTTCTCGATTAATCGGTAAAAAATTATCGATTAAATTTTTTTATCGATAAAATAGTGATTAATGCGTATGTCATATTATGTTTATGAGAAACATTTTAATAACAAATAATTAATTATTAATAATTAGTAATTGTTTATTTTTTACTTTAAAATTTCTCCATTTAAAAAAATATTTTTTAAAGTGTAAACTTTAAAATAAGCATTTTTGATAAGGAAAATCATATTAAAAAATTAAAATTGTTTTTACTTAATTAACAAAAACAAAATTTAAATTCATTGACATTTTATTGAACTGCTTATATTTAAATTTAAAAAAGAAAATTAATCACCTGTATTTGTTACTTCCCTTGAAATTTTCAGTTTAATGACGTCACACATCTTATTTTTAGCTATAATCAAAATTATCGATTAATTATTCGTTAATTTTTCAAAAGTTAACGATTAAATTTAAATTCATCGATAACAGCCCCCAGTAATATAGAATCGATCTAGCTAAACGACCAAGTGTAGAGTTGTAATACAGCCTACCACTGCCCCTAAGTACTCTGCATCTCATTCTGCCCTAAATGTTATTCTCCCTAGTCCAAATTCACTATCTTTATATTTCGGCCAAGTTATGTGGGGGACATACGATATGACAGCCACGCTGGCTGCCATAAAACTCTAAGTCTTTCATTCCCTTAACCATTATAGATATCCCCGACATTAACCCCTAATGTTTCCTCGTCATCTAGTCCCGTCCGACGACACTAACAGTTTCGCGTCCGGTCCCTATCAACGCTGTCAATGTTCTACGCTACTTTCCAGTCCCAATCAATGCAGTGGGTCCTCGTTCTTCTTCGTTGATCCGTTCTTAAGGAACGTCGTAACCCGAGTTTCAGTATAAGTCGGGACATTAACAAAAAATAAAACGTACTGTAAAGAACTCGACGCAAAGCGCTATACAAATGTAACAGTTAATGACGTAAAAAGTATTTTTAAAAAGGAAACAATTCCTTACCACGAGAGAAAGCAAGTTTAAAAAAAAAAAAAAAGATAAAACACAAAAGAGATAAAAATCGCGTCTTCCTCGCCCTGCATACACAACAAACCATATTCTACCGTCGCAAGAAACATTTATTTAATAATGTAACAGTTAATGATTTATTTTATTTTAAGTGTTAAAAAAATAGTAAAAACAAAGTTTTTGATTATCAATACCCTATTTAAGAGGGATAAATAAAAGTATTGATTATGTGCAATATAATACGCACCGTGTGACATACTAGCATAAACATTTACAGACTGAACATGACTGTTTCCCCATACTGTAAAACACGGGGATGTGGTCATCGAGGGCTTGAGTGAACCTACAGTGATTCGTGGAGGTCCACTAAGGCATGCTACAAGGAGATACATAGAGATAAACTAAAAATTCATTTAATTTTTCCGGTACATTCGATCAATCTAAAATTTTGATCACAATGCATTGCTAGATGACACATGTCTATGTGCCTATTTCAGCTCGATAGGATCACGGGAAGTGGGTTATATTTTACTTTGTTTTTCAGCGGTCCCACGGATGAAAGAGAGAACGACAAGACGGTGAATTTAATATGAGGGATTGAAAAAGAGAAAACAAATCCTTACCCCATGAAAATACACTTTCTGACTTTCGTAACAACAAAACAGCGTAAGTCGGGACCCGCGTAGCCCGAGGACTCCCAGTACTGTCATTGTCCTGCGCTCCCTCCCAACACTGGTCCTCAAATAATCCACATTCTAAGTACGCATCTGTCGTTCTACACTATACCCACACTGGTGTTGAGGCTGCGCAGAGGACGCAATAGGGGGCGGGGTCAAACCCAATATTTTGGGGCGCACACTGCCTGGTGTGTGGGCTGGTGAGATGGAAAGGCACACTGTCTTGTGTGTGGGCTGCTGAGATGGAGAGACACACTGCCTGGTGTGTGGGCTGGTGAGATGGAAAGGCACACTGTCTTGTGTGTGGGCTGCTGAGATGGAGAGGCAAACTGCCTGGTGTGTGGGCTGGTGAGATGGAGAGGCACACTGCCTGGTGTGTGGGCTCGTGAGATGGAGAGACACACTGCCTGGTGTGTGGGCTGGTGAGATGGAGAGGCAAACTGCCTGGTGTGTGGGCTGGTGAGATGGAGAGGCACACTGCCTGGTGTGTGGGCTGGTGAGATGGAGAGGCACACTGTCTGGTGTGTGGGCTGGTGAGATGGAGAGGCACACTGCCAAATTAATATGTTTTTTGCTGGGTCAAAATAATTCATTTTTTAAAAAATTCAAATGATTTAATTTGAAAATTTAAACAAAATAAAATTCCATAAAATAATTTGCTATAGCATATAATACAGTTCAGACTCCTTTCTCTGTAAAGACTCCATTCACCGATTAAATCGCATATTTAATTTACTGCTGTTTTACAAATGGATGCAATAATTTTTTTGGGATACAGTTATACACACCCGCGCTGG
>MUZC01004641.1:323982-345487 GCA_002072015.1 Radix auricularia | reverse complement strand
AAAAAAAAAAAAAAAAAAAAAAAAAATTTCTCCGGCCTTTCACCTATTTCTTTCCTTAGATATTGAAGAGCCTTTGCAGCATTTCAATATTTATCCGAAAGTTTATCAATGTATATGGAACAATGACATATTATTATTGTTGTTTTTTAAATTGGATCTATGTGTCCCGGTCATGGAGGTCAGGACACAAGGAGTTATTTATAATTTATTAAAGATTTTCGTAAGTTTTATCAGGTTCATCTGTTCAGACTAGGTCTAGACATATCTATCAGTCTTGTAGCCACTTTATAAAATACTACTTATATAGCTACAACAAGGAAAAAAAATACGAAATATGTTGAATCTTGCCCTTTACTGAATATAGAAAATTGAAACTGGTGGAAACTTGAATGTAGTAACCAGACCCTCATAACACGTATGTGGACTGATAATTGTCCCACACGAAGCTACCTGTATAAGTTTATTAACAACAGAAGGGAACTGGCTTGTCGTTTGTGTGGCTACCCTGAGGAGAGCGTGGCCCACATAATAGAAAGTCGCCCCGAGTTGGGCGGAGTCTTACAAGGAGAAGTTGCGGTACCTGCGGAGGACTACCTCTATGATGATGCCCTTGTTTTGAGGCTCGCCTGCGATATTTTGAACCGGGTCTTAAAAGCCTAAAGGCTCGACCCAAAAGAGAATGAATATTCACTGAATCTTCGATTCTAGGATTTCACCGCAACTAAGTTTCTTAATTTTATTTTTATATTCGTTTTATTTGTGTATTGTATGTTCGTTGAAAAAGGCTCTTTGCCGAAACGTTCGCTGTTTTGTTACGTCCGGTCAGGCTAACCCTTACCTTGTTTACGTCTTTTCCATTTAATTTTCACTGAATGTAGACGTGCTTCTAAACTAAAAAGTAAACTTTCCGGAAAGAGCCGGGAAATTCAAGCCCCGTATAGTATTATAAATAGAAGTCGTGGAATTACATGAAATTCAGTGGGGCTATTTTCGTGATTATCAGAAAAAGGTTGGGGAAATGGAGGCAATAGACACAAAGACGTAAACTATTTTTTGCTTCATCTAAATCGTTAGTAACTTTGTTTCGGTCTCTAGTTATAGCTTTCTCCAAATTTTCATATTGTAACATCAAGATTTGAGGTACCAAATGAGGAGGATGTACAAACTGATGAGGGTGTACGAACTAAGAAGGTGTACGAACTAAGGAGGGTGTACGAACTAAGGAGAGTGTACGAACTAAGGTGGGTGTACGAACTAAGGAGGGTGTACGAACTAAGGTGGGTGTACGAACTGAGGAGGGTGTACGAACTGAGGAGGGTGTATGAACTGAGGAGGGTGTACGAACTGAGGAGGGTTTAAGAACTGAGGAGGGTGTACGAACTGAGTAGGGTTTAAGAACTGAGTAGGGTGTACGAACTGAGGAGGGTGCACGAACTGAGGAGGGTGTACGAACTGAGGAGGGTGTACGAACTGAGGAGGGTGTACGAACTGAGGAGGGTGTACGAACTGAGGAGGGTGTTCAAGCTAAAAGTATTTTCCTCAAAGTATGACTTAAAAAGAATCCAACGAATACAACGCCCTTCTTATTTGACATAGACTATCGACCACTTTATTTTACGGGACAAAACATTTAATTTTTTTAATTATTTTTTTCAGCTAAGGGTCATGACAAATAATTATCTAACAGTGCAATCTTAGTCGGAAAAACATAAGGACAAACAAAAAAGAAAAAAGAAGAGGAGAGCATTAAACTATTACATTCACCTGAAATCTGTAAAGTAATTTCTGGTGGGGGGGGGGATTCTAAGTGCAGGTATTTACTATTCAGATTTTGTTTTAGCTTCATTATGATTTTTTGAGCTGGAAGTTCTTTGATGGGGTTGGGAAACGTTCTCAATATTCATGTACTCAGGTGATGAAAAGAAAACTCTTAATTTTAAAAAAGAAGCCACAATAAAAATGTTGATGAATGACTATTGCTAAAAACTCCTCCACTGACCTGGAGAGGTGATGGGCGCCGCCATGGTCTACCAAGCCCCGGTTAAGTTCTAATGGAAATATTAGAGCCCTCTACGAACACGACGTTATGTGACAAAAAAAATAATTTTGATAATATTTCAGAACTTTTTGATAAAGATTGTGTGTGTCTAGAAGTGATCAAAATCTCTAAGTAAACTCTTGCAGCTGATAACACAAAACTCTAAAAAGATTGTTCTGAAAAATGACAGACATTAGAGTCTTGCGTAACGTTAAACATCTATTTAGTTTCATTTCTTTGGACAATTATTTTCTGAGACAGTGCTATGTGATGAAAACTTAGTCATTAGAAAAATTAAAGAGAGAATGTCGGCCTTAGTTCTAAGATATTGGCTGCATGCTGTGGAGTTGTTGTTTTTTTAATGTATTTTTTATTTTTTTATTTTTTTTGCTATTCGTAAAGATGCGAAAAGTAACAGCTTAGGGTTTAATACAGTTGATGGCAAGACTTCTAAAAACTGATGGATAACGGAATTATTTTTCTTGTCTGTATCTTCGATAAATATAACATTCGATGAATATACAACAAAGGCAAAATGAAAATATAAGTACAAATAAGCCCTAAGTAGATAAATATTGTATATTTTTCAAATCTTCTCACTCGAAAACTTGTTCCCATCAGTAAAATTTGAGTTGACGATAAAGCCAACACATTTCATAAAGTAGATTCAATGGCCATGTGATGCAGATAAAATAAATTGGAAGAGGAAACTGTATTCAGGACTTTAAAGTATGTACTAAACTGTATGCACCCCGGACACAAGAGAGTATGTAGAAATCATTGTCCTAAATAATTTCAGAAACGTGGCATTTGCTCTTCAACAATGACGAATAAAAAAAATGTGTAACATGTAAAGCAATAATAACTAGGCATAGATCTTCACCAAAAACTTGCAATAAGTTTGAAGACGTAAGCAAATTAATTCTCATTAATTATGAAAACAAAATAAATTCATTTTTTACAGTGTGAATAAGGTATTATGCAATAAATAGATCTACCATTATATAGAAAAACAAACAACAACAACAATCATATATATGTATTTTTGTCCTTATAAAAATATATACGGATTGATTTAAACCATAGCCACACAAAATTTGTACAATTATGAATGTGCTGATGTTTTAAACATTTCGATTTGATGGAACGAATCTTGCCTCAGAACGTTTTCTTTCTCCGTCCAATCAACTGTTTAGGGCCTTTAATGGAATTTTTCATCGTGTCAATTGTCAACATTCCCTTACTCTTGTCACTTGCGATCACCAAGGAGCTGCCTTTCTTCTACGTCACGTCTCTGTTAGAAGGCATCTACAGAAGCCTCCTGTTTACCACGCCTTTTGCTCTAGCGGCTGAGACAATTCAGATGCCAGAATATTCCGAGGTGATTTCTTTGGTGTTGTCAATAATCAAACTCAAATTGAACTTTATTCCCTTGGCAGTTAGAAATTATTTTTAAATAAACAAGATTAAGAGCTAGAAGTCAATGAAACCATCACGGTGGTCGTATAGGCAGCGCGCTCGACTAGCGTACCAATGGTCACGGGTTCAAATCCATGCGAAAGCAAAGATTTGTTCCCGGGGCCTAGGGCGTCCCGTAGTCCACCCAGCTCCGAATGGGTACCTAACATAATTTAGGCGGCTGGGTAATGCGTGGAATCCCATAGCCATGGCCTGTAAACGCTTCATCACTTGCCAACAGATCATCCTTCATGGTCTGTGGACGCAATTATCTTCTGCATAAAAGGGGCGTCTGTATATCTAAGATACGAATAAAAATAATAATTTTAAAAATTAAAATGGAAATTCTAATATTAAGAGATGTATCGAGTAACATGCATCAGGTTTTAAATTTGTTAAAGAATTTTGTTAAAGGATTTAAAACTGATCATATTCAACAATCATGTTAGAAAAATCAAAGTCCACATTGTAAAATTAATTTCCAATTCTCTTAATCTATTACTTGTACAAGATAAAATTCAAAAGTTGATTTTAAGAATGTTTTTTTTTCCATATGCAATACTCTTTACAATGACCTTTCAATTCTAAATAATTTAACTCATTATGCTGTAACTTTCTTTCTCAAATCATCAGTACAGTTTAGTGTAACACTTATTCACAGTGTCTCTTACCCTAACAAAATTATATTTAACATTTTCTATTATGCAGCGTTTCTCTGTTCCACCGTTACCACTGCACCAACACTCAATATATCCCTTTCATTCTAAAATATAAGTTTTAAAATTACTCCATTATTTGTCATAACTCACCATAAAATGTGTTACTTCATAATTTCTCTCATCCCTAGGAGAGCAAACTGCTCACTGCAAAAAATGGCGATGTTCAGGAGGAAGTGGTTGACAACTCTGTCTACGGGTCAACCATCTCTAAAGTGGCTATGACAATTCCACTGATGTACTTGTTGATCTCGGCAATCATGGGCCCCATGCTTGAGGCTACAGGCGATGCAGCGAGTCCGATGTATTTTAATGTTGCATCTTCAAGCCTGTCTGTTGGAGTTTTGTTTGTTATTGGATTTGTACAGAGACGGGGATAGTTTTTAAAAAAAAAGTAATTTAAATTTAAAAGATATTCATTTGTTATTGCCTTCCAATAATATTGTTTCCTAGTTTTGTGATCAGTCTTCGTTATTCAAATTGTTAAAAATAAATAACGCCCTGGCATTACAGAATGCACCGTACTGTAATTCCCTTAAATTCAAATTATGTTTAATTGAAACAAGCTCTTTTGTAAAGATCTTTAATTTTTTTAAACAAAAAACTGAAACAAACAAAATATAAATGATGATGTTGCGAAAATGACAAGTATAAAATTGTAATCAATAAACTATGATAACAAGGCGATAGTCAATATTTGATATAATTAAACTGCTTCACATTCGGTTCACGTTTTTAAGACCCAATCATGTTTACGTGGGCGGGGTCGTAAGTTAAGCTGTGGGGGAAGAGGACATACAATTTTCCTTCTTATGTGTAGTCTACATCTATTTTCATTGGGTCGATATAAAGAGAAAAGTTTGCGTCAGGGGATCAAATCATGTCAAACATGACAATTCCATTTCTTGAGCACGCATTTAGGGAAATAAATGAAAATGATAAATAAGTAAAATATGTGTGGACATTTAAAATTATTCATGGGGTCTATGTTTTTCTGATTGATATTTTTTTAGAGATCACCGACACCACATAAATAAACAGGCCTTCTGTCCTGTCTACAAACAAATCAAGCGTGCTTAACATGGCGGGATGTCAGATATATCAGATACTGGTGTCCTAAATACAAGCTATAGCCATGATAGGACCTACATAGAAAATAGATAATAAAACGATTTGGTACGTGGCTGCAATATGAATTTAAGCAAATTAAAAATTTAACGTAACTGAAAAATCTTTTTTTTCCATTTGTGGTTTTAGCAGTAACTTTTTAATCTTCCTTGCTAATCTCTTATCCTGTATATTTTAAAGTCATTGTACCCATATTTCTTCTCTGTTATGTTATCTTAACTTAATTATTTTTTGTGCATGGTAATTAAGTTACCGGTAAGTAATATAAAGTGTAAATTTAATTTAAATACTTGTGTTCATGTATGTATACCAAATGAAGGCATTAGCCGAAACGTTTACTCTTGTCTTTGTCCATAAATAAAGCTTTAATTTATAGTTTTAATCCACAAACTTCCTTTGTGTATCTTGGTTTTTTTTATTATTTAGAAACTATATTGCAGTCATATTTAATACGATATAGATCTTCTTCTAGCTATTTAAGGTAGCAGTCGTGTCAAAACGTATTTTATGTTAATTCTACAAAAACTCAACTCACTATTAGAATTCATCACCATGACATCAATTGCACCCTGCTAGCCATTTCGAGATCTAGTGGAGAAATAAAGAAACAAACAAACCACCATTTGATCCTCTTGTCATTCTGAAGCATAGAAAATTATAAATAAAATAATTACATAAAAATTAGACCAAGCTATAACCGTTTAAATGATTCAATAATTATTTAAATGGTATATTTTAAATACATTTTCTTAGTCAATTATAGAACTGTAAAATTAAATTACCAAAAAATTATGATTTTCTTTTAAATCCCTTAACTTATTGCGTGAGAAAACGTTTTTAATCAAAGGCAGATGTTATTTTCTTCTCAAAAAACTTAAGCAAATAATTAAATGTCACGGGGTCTGGCTGACCTGTAAGGTCACATCCATTCTTTAAAGAGTGTGTGTGTGTGTGTGTGGAAGTACTTAATGACTTTAAAGTGAGTTGTCTTTACCTGCACATTTTTGTGGAACAGATTTTCGTGTCTGAGAGAAAGAAGCAGGTCATGGTACAGATATGTTGACCCTGACGTTGTATGTGTATAAGTGGGGGGGGGGACAGCTGAAGGAATAAGATATAATCTTTTTTTTTGTTTTTTGTACAAAAAAGGTATCCATCTTGCCAATATGAATTATATAATTAAATAATAATTCATTAATCATAATGTTTCAAGATCCGATAATTGTTATTTTCTATTTCTGTGTCATCAAAAAATTGAGTTCTCTCCCATTACACGTCTGTAACATTCCGATCATTCAGGCCTTCAAAAGTGCACTCAAGACTCTTCTCCTTAAACTGTACTGTCTTGTACTGTATTACCTCTCTGTGACCGATAAACGATGCTGCTGTGTACAGTCCATGGCTTGACATGTTATTAAACCTTTTCTTTAACTTAAAATGCAACGTCATCTTTGATCTAAGGTGTGTTTGACAATATTTTTTTAATAAGAAATTCGGGTAAAAGTTTAGATACTCTGCTGACTGTGGAATTTTTGGCAATTTCAAAGATGTAAAAATAAACGCGGGGAACCTTTAGTTTTTATTTTTTGTTTGCCTAATTTCGTGAACCGTCTGAAGTATAGACGGCTATATAAGTGCTGGGCTGTCCACACTCAGCACTCTCATTCCATACTCCGACAACTGAACGCACTTGGAGCTTCTTGTTACCGGGGGCTGTTCTACAACGTTAGCTGTCCTGTACCGCGAGCTGTTTGGTCAACAGTCAGAATGAAGTTAACGTTCTTCTTGGTGCTCCTCACTATCTGTAAGAAAGACAATATTCGCTTTGTTTGTTTTTTTAAACCAACTGCAACGCGAGCTTGTAGTTTCAGTCTGTAGGTTTAACATTTAGACCTGTGATTGCAGCACTGATCTTTTTACGAAGTCTCTTTGAATCGATACATTATTAATTTTCCTCCAGACATCATTGCTTGTGTAATAACTGTGATAGTCAATTTCCTTACAACAAGATAAACAATTACTTCACTCTAACTCTAAATTAATACATTCTTAAAGCAATTGATTAATCTCTTACATATAAATCTCTGGGTGGAACTAGGGATACTTTTTTTTTTTTAAATTTCGTCAGGTTATAAAATTTGAAGCCGTAACAGGCAAAATTATTTAAGTAATGGAGCTGTGTGTTTTGTTAGACGCTCGACTTGTAACTATGTACCAGCACTAACTGAAGCAAATGAAAGGGTTAGTGTTCAATATAACGTTAGTGGGAACTTTCAAAGAACAAACAGCATTCGTATACAGCAGGCTTGTGTTTGAAACTATTTGATTCCTTTCAGGTCTCTTAAACTTTGCTGTATTAGGCTCACCTCATGGCCATGGCGGAGGTCATGGAGGAGGTCATGGCGGAGGTCATGGCGGAGGTCATGGTGGAGGTCATGGGGGAGGTCACGGTGGAGGTCATGGAGGAGGTCATGGCGGTGGACATGGGCACCATGGATAAAGTATTTTACCACCGAGAGTAGAGTGGTTATAAATGTATAGTTAGTTTTTCTTTTAAAAGAAAGTGCTTTAGCAATGTTTAGTTTTTCGTCAATGTAACAAAGAATGAATTATGTAGCAACAATACGTTAGCAACGTATGGTTATTTACACTGTAACCATTTATGTAGTATGTGTAAAGAAATGAAAAGCACCAATTATTCTTGTCATATATGTTATAGTCTATGCACTAACGTAACAAACAAAAAATATCTGTCAAAATAATATTCAGAACAATAAAACGTTTAAATTTTAAATTCATTTTGTCACAGTATTATCATTTTTTCTGATTTTTTATACTAATTTGATACATTGCGTTTGAATATTATTGCACATTTATCTTAATAATATTATATGAGAGCTGAATTCAACACATAATAAATTCATATTAATTTATAAACATTTATCACTAAATGAAAGACCTATTCAAGATTTTGTTCATAGTATGAACATATTTTGTTTGAAAAAAAATTACTGTTTCACTGTTGACAACAGAAAAAAGTCTAAACATTATAGAGGCTGCCCTTAAAGAAGTATGATTGATATAAAGGAGAAAATGAACTTGAAAATGTGAAAATTTTGTTGTTGTTTTTTTTAATGATGAATGGCATTATCCAGCTTAAAGCCTCTTAAAAAGAATATAGAGTGTGAAATTTAATTGATGATTAAATTAGGCGAACATGCGGAACAATGAAAGAAAGAAAAAATTTAAGAGATGTTTGTTTACATATGTAATAAGCATTGTGAGCGCCACCAAGGAGTCATTGTAGAAACATACCATGAAATAACCAAAGCTGGTAGAACTGCACCTCAAAGTAACCAAAGCTGGTAGAACTGCACCTCAAAGTAACCAAAGCTGGTAGAACTATACCTCAAATAACCAAAGCTGGTAGAACAATACCTCAAAGTAACCAAAGCTGGTAGAACTAGACCTCAAAGTAACCAAAGCTGGTAGAACTGCACCTCAAAGTAACCAAAGCTGGTAGTACTGCACCTCAAAGTAACCAAAGCTGGTAGAACTTCACCTCCAGGTAACCAAAGCTGGTAGAACTACACCTCCAGGTAACCAAAGCTGGTAGAACTGCGCCTCAAAGTAACCAAAGCTGGTAGAACTATACCTCAAATAACCAAAGCTGGTAGAACAATACCTCAAAGTAACCAAAGCTGGTAGAACTACACCTCAAAGTAACCAAAGCTGGTAGAACTATACCTCAAATAACCAAAGCTGGTAGAACAATACCTCAAAGTAACCAAAGCTGGTAGAACTGCGCCTCAAAGTAACCAAAGCTGGTAGGACTGCACCTCAAAGTAACCAAAGCTGGTAGAACTATACCTCAAATAACCAAAGCTGGTAGAACAATACCTCAATGTAACCAAAGCTGGTAGAACAATACCTCAAGGTAACCAAAGCTGGTAGAACAATACCTCAATGTAACCAAAGCTGGTATAACAATACCTCAAGGTAACCAAAACGCTGGTAGAACAATAACTCAAGGTAACCAAAGCTGGTAGAGCAATACCTCAAGGTAACCAAAGCTGGTAGAACAATACCTCAACGTAACCAAAGCTGGTAGAACAATACCTCAATGTAACCAAAGCTGGTAGAACAATACCTCAAGGTAACCAAAAAACTGGTAGAACAATAACTCAAGGTAACCAAAGCTGGTAGAGCAATACCTCAAGGTAACCAAAGCTGGCAGAACAATACCTCAAGGTAACCAAAGCTGGTAGAACAATACCTCAAGGTAACCAAAAAAGCTGGTAGAACAATACCTCAAGGTAACAAAAAAGCTGGTAGAACAATACCTCGAGGTAACCAAAGATTGTAGAACAATACCTCAAGGTAACCAAACAATCTGGTAGAACAATACATCAAGGTAACCAAAAAAGCTGGTAGAACAATACCTCAAGGTAACCAAAGCTTGTAGAACAATACCTCAAGGTAACAAAAGCTGGTAGAACAATACCTCAATGTAACCAAAGCTGGTAGAACAATACCTCAAGGTAACCAAAAAGCTGGTAGAACAATAACTCAAGGTAACCAAAGCTGGTAGAGCAATACCTCAAGGTAACCAAAGCTGGCAGAACAATACCTCAAGGTAACCAAAGCTGGTAGAACAATACCTCAAGGTAACCAAAGAAGCTGGTAGAACAATACCTCAAGGTAACGAAAAAAGCTGGTAGAACAATACCTCGAGGTAACCAAAGATAGTAGAACAATACCTCAAGGTAACCAAAAAAGCTGGTAGAACAATACATCAAGGTAACCAAAAAAGCTGGTAGAACAATACCTCAAGGTAACCAAAGCTTGTAGAACAATACCTCAAGGTAACCAAAAATGCTGGGAGAACAATACCTCAAGGTAACCAAAAATGCTGGTAGAACAATACCTCAAGGTGACCAAAAAAGCCGGTAGAACAATAACTCAAGGTAACCAAAGCTCTGTCAACTAATTTCCTCTTTAGAAAATCTGTCGTCATTGAAACAATATTTTTTAACTCAAAAATAAATTATTAATCACATACTACGACTTAACATAATAGTGGGACAATTAAGAAGACGCTCCAGCTAGATGTAATCCTTAGCAAGTTCAGATGTTGGCAGCAGTTATCATACAACATACAGCTGCTTAAAAATTATATTGATTCTATATGTCTTTCTTTTTTCTTCCTTTTAGAATATCAGGTTTTTTTTAAATACCACGAAATAGATGGACAAGATTATATTGAAATTTAAAGATAACCACGTAAAAACCTTTTTATCAGAATAATTAATAAAACTAAATTTGATTCCGAAACTGAACTAATATTGTGTGGCAGTCAAACGCTAGGCAAATATAATAATGAACCTCCGTTAAAAAAAACTTTAAATCAATTTTATTATTATACTGTATATCTTAAAGAAAACAAAAGAGCTATAATTCTCATCTGGCATTTTGTGAATTGATAAATTGGCTGATTATTATTGTTATCTATTACATACGCCACTTCTATAAAGAAGATTATTGCGTCAATCAATGAATCAATTAATAAACTTTTCAAAAAGGCTCCAGGTGTCCCCTGTTGTTATAAATATTTAATATTTGATCTCTTAAGTGGGTGGTTATTTAATTTTGACAAAATTATTTTTATGCAAGACTATCAAACGTATCTCCAACCTCAAGTCACTAATTTCTATGTTACTTTCTATGAACACGTTACTGTTTTCATGAATGCGATGCAAGCATCAACTAACAACTAACTCACCGAGACGCCAGGACTTCAAAAGCTTAAGATCATTAAACTAAACTTTGGGAATATTTACTTTTGATTTAGCTATCTTTAAAATTCTGCTAGTCTGTGTCATAGTTGTGTATTGCTAGGCCGAAAACTACCGATCTTAGCATCATAAAAATTACACGACTTGATGCAAAGAAACATGTCCGTCTATTTAAAGAGAAAAACATGGTATTGATGGATCGCCTCAGTCCCGGCCCGTCATACATCACTAAAAATATCGCCTTTCTTAGTACCACAAATTTAGATAATTTGAAATATTTTTGACCTTAAAGAAAAACAATGATAAACATACCGCTTTAGAGAAGCGTAATCCATACAAAAATGAATTTGTGATTTTATACAAATTAACAAACCATGTCTTTTAATAATATATTCAAAATAAAGTTATCTTACTGGCTCAAGATGCATCATAGAGAGAATGAACATGGATGTCAGCCTTGAAAACAAAGAATACGTTTCTAAAACATACGTACAGAAACAAGCTTTTCCCTTCTTTTATCGTATTTTTTAAAACCGAACTGGAAAGGAATTCTCGAAGCTCACTCTTATTTTTATTTTTATTCATGAGACTTGTAGAGTGATGTTTCCTGCACAACTAAAGAAATACGTCAAGTGTTAACAACATACTGAAAACAATGGCATGACCAACTATTAAAGAATGATTTCGATCCTCTATGCTCTCCACGCATTTTATTATTTTTTTAATGGCTTCGTCTATCTCCTTCCTTGACAGCTACGAAGCCATGAAAATCAGAACCGGCTGATAGCAACAAGAACAAATTACAAGAACTGCTCGGTCAAACCAAAGATAAACAGGGACTGGAAACAGCTTTTAAAAACATATTTAAAGCAACAAAACTTGACATTTTCCTTCTGCCCTTTCAACGTGTAGTTCCTGATTCCCTATTGGATATCTCTTGGGTAATTGGTGAATATGTCCTCATCATTACAACAGAAACAAAGTGAACCACTTCAAAATAAATTATAAAGCAGCAAAAACTAACAATTTATCAATTGTGTGTCCTGGGGTAAGAAAATTATATTCGCCACACACAAATTTTGTTTATATTTATTAGATGTATTTAAGTGTTTCGGTTAGCCTGCGGTTGTAAAATGTAATTAAATAATGGGTCTAACATTTCTTTTCATGCCAATGTAAAAATGGCATATTATGTAAGTTCCACATAAAGGTTACTTGAAAGGCCAAAATACAAAATAATAAATAGTCACCCGATGAATAGGTATCGAATTTCAGTAATTGGTAACTAAGAGAATAGTGTAACCACCATAAACATACACATACGCATTAATACAAAAAATCCATTTTAAATTAATTTTTTTTAAGTTTCAAAATCAAGAAATGTAAGAAAACATTTTTGAGAGCTTTTCAAAACATTTGTTATTTTGTCATCTTTTAGTTTTCATTCCTTCTGAAAAACTTTATTTTGGGAGACAGCTCTATCTCTGTGACCATTAACATCATATTAAAATTAAATTGTTCCTTTCCATTTACTAATTATACCTTTCAAGTCAATAATAAGAAAACATGTAGTCTACATGGCGTGATCTCAATTTGAATGTGAAGAAAACAGTTACGGGCATTTTAGAAATTAAGGAAATGTTAGGTTATAAGAAGTTACGTCTTCGCGTTTACAATGATAATGTAAAAGAGTAGATGCAAATTTGATTCCAATGACTTTTAAAATTTTAGTTGAAAATTTTCCTAGGCGAGGTTCAAATCAGTTATGTTGTGATGATTTTTTTTTCATTAAAAAAAAAACTTCCTACAACTTTTGTTATTTATCGTTTTTAAAAGTTCACATGGATGAAATCTAAAACAGAGAATTTCTAAAACTAGGTAGCAGTTATTAAATGAAAATTTAGAATTCTAACCATCTTCTTTGAGTATATTATAAAATAACTCAAGAATTGTTGTTTAAATCTTAAAATTTCACTAGTTTTGGCTTTGTGGCAACAGGTTACTGTGGATAGCAATGAAAAGGTCGAGTTCAAATTTAGCGCATAATACAGCACACAAACATTATGACAAAAATATTCTTTCAAACATGCTACCGACTGAAAGAAAAGAAATAAATTGAAAAAAGTGAGTAACGATTTGTTAAAAAAAATAATATCATCTTATGATATCTTTTCCTTCAATTATTTTATTTTCGTTTGTTTATAATCCACTAGTTGTCTTTTGTTAAAGAAATGAAGTTGGTACAAAATGAAATTATCATAAAGTTTCATCGTTTATCAGGTAATGATCCAGTTAAGAGGAAATACTTTATTGAATTTTTTACATCACCATGTTCCTGAAATTCACTTTGCTTAGACCCTGTCACAGTCGTGTATAGACAAACGCTCTTCAAACATTATTATCTATTTTGTCATCGGCGTTTCCACATTTAAAATGACGGGCGCCACTAAACGCCAGAAAATCATAATCCAAGGAGATAAGTGGTGAAATAAAATTACAGTAATATATATATATATTCAAAGTTATAATAAATTGCTTATAACTTTAATTGAAGATGTAAACATGAATGTAATATCATTGTTTACCGTGTCGAGAATAACGACACGTCTCTGCCAGTGATTCTCTCCTTTTCTCTTCTTCCATGCGATGACGTTCGCCAATCCATTAACATTGTTCGACAAAGACAAAAAATAAAAATGTCTTTAGCCGTGGTCTTGTCCAAATTTGACGAGTGCCCAGTAGGTAAATCTAGTTCATGAACTACTATATAAATAACACCGTGTCTCGCACTCTGACATCACAACAGAAAGGTTTAACACCATCACTCCTGCTAGCTAACTTTACAAGACGGTTGCCGTGTAAACTACATACAGGATGAAGCTGACTTTCGCACTGATAATTCTGACCATTTGTAAGTACATTATTAACATTGATACTAGGTTGGTAAATTGAGATTTAAATATTCCATAACGCTGTAATCTCACCTTCAAACGATTGATGCCTGATATGTAGAGACGATATAATTGTATATAACGTTCTCACTTGAGTTTTTGTTGATCCTTTAAATTATTCTGTTCCGCAATGCTTCCGTTGATTCATTTTGTTGTCAGAATAGCTTTTAAATGTTTGGCTTAAGGTGTTTCTATACAAAATACAGCAGTGAGCAGTTGGCAGGAATAATAAAATCGTTGATGCAGCAAGTGTTGGCTTACTTTAAAGATTTTAAAGCATTTAACTTTACCGCTTGTATTCAGGTTTTGAGCTTGATTTTATGAGAAGAGTAAAATATTTTAAATATCAAGAATCGAAAACCTCCTGACATTAACAAAAATATAACAGGACATATTAAATAGACTCTGCAAATCATGTTTACACTTATTATTGTACAAGATGTCCATAACTATTAAATAAATCCCTGAAAGTATTTTGTATCATTTGGAATTGGCCTAAGTCGTCGTGCGTCTCTTGTAAATATAATTGAGACGCGAAAAAAACTTGAAACTCGTTGAAAACATGAAAACAAAACGCATTTTTTTTCTTCTGAAAGTGATAATGTGATATTTAACAAAGCCTTCTCTTGTTCTTAACCTCATGCGTTGAAATAGCACACACACTATGTATACTGTAAAACATCGACTTCCGATGTACCGAATAACAGAAACGTCGGGGGACAGTCCTGTACCCCTACACCAAAATTTCCAAATGAACTAGAGCATGCAGACAAACATGATTTGTTTGGAATATCGTAATAATTTGAGCACAATAAATTTATATGTCTTCTAGGACTTAACTTGCTATTAAAAAGTGGGATCAGCCAAGTGCAGTGAAATAAAGTGAACCACTTTTTGTGTTATCGATATTAAAAGAATTATTTAGACTTAGAATTGGAGTGGACTACGCACTTCAGTAAACTTTCTCTAAGTAAACACGTGGAGGTTTTTATTCAAATTAATGCACAAGTTCTTTGCACATATTTTATAAGGTTGATTCTTACTGAAAGACACTGAAAATGTTTCGTTTCTTTGTTTTCAAATTTTTTTAAATTCCGAAAAGATGGGCGCCAGGAGGAGATGGATTTCTTATTTTGTATTATGTTACACTTATCAGAGGATAAGGAACTTACACAACCGTAAATAAGGGTTTCTGGGAAGTATTCTTTCATTGTTTGGAAAAATATGTTTATAGCAGGGGCGGATCAAGATTGCACGGGGCTGCAATTCTACATGAGGCCCGGTCTAGCAACCTTTTTTATACAATATAATAAGTTTGGGGCCCTTAAATCATCGGGAGCCCCTGGCTTTAGCCCAGTCAGCTACCCCCACCCCCTAATCAGCCATAGTTTATAGCTGATTGTTACATACACAATTGTATATCTTCTTATGTTGTCACTTCACAGGCTTGCTACACACTGCGATATTAGGGTCACCCCATGGTCATGGAGGAGGACACGGGGGAGGTCATGGGGGAGGACACGGGGGAGGACACGGAGGAGGACACGGAGGAGGACACGGAGGAAGTCGAAGTGGACACGGTGGAGGACACGGCAAAAGTGGCCGTATGAGTGGGCACGGTGGGAAAAGCGGAGGACACGGCGGGAAAGGTGGAGGTCACGGACACCACGGATAAAACCAACCTTGAAATAACACCAACCTTGAAATAACACCAACTTTCGGCTGCTAGACGAGATTTTGTTCACATGCACCAATGTCGTCTCTCTGCACTCATTTGTTTATTGTATCTTGTTACATTTACAGCACTGTATTATATGTTGATGAAAAATTTAAAAATTTTAACGTTGTTTTAATGTTACTATTATTTGTGAGCTTAATTATAATAATGCCTTGAGGACTCAGATATTAAAGAACAAAAAAAAATAATGCTTTTTTTCTACATAATTCGTTTAAGAAGGTATTATAACAACATCACATCAGGTACTAATACAAGTTATATAGTAATGGGCTTCAATGAAAAACTTAACGTTTAAACATAATTAGCCGATTTGTTTAATTCCACACTTTTTAACCCCTTAACGCCTTAACTGTAGTGAAAAGCAACCAATCTTAAAACTGAAGATGGACATCTAATAACAAAATGTACTTATTTGGATTTCAGACGTTAAATTTGTTCAAATCACTCGGTTGAAGATGGGTACAAATCTTCCAAGGGAAGAAAGCCTTGAAACGATTTCATTTTTATGGACTTCTTAATTCCCTTGAAATGCTCTTGTCAACTCAAAATTCAGCCCCAATATTTATGGATAGAGAATAAAAACGCTCTGTTTTTTTAATCAAAGAGTAAAAAGACACCTAATCAATATGGGAAGTAAAATTTCACACACAGTTCACTTATAGAACGGTTATAAAAATTCCATTTGGTAATATTGAAAAGAATACAAAAGCTTGTATAGATTTCTAAGGTCAAATTCCTCGCAAGGTTCTCGGATGAGACGTCAGGGACTTATTGTTGAATGGTTTAAAGAGTTGACAGTTTTTTCATATTCACAACATTCGGTTATTTTTATTGAAACAAAAAACTGCAAACGATGTTGGCTTTCAAAGCGTGATCAAATTAAAGTTAAAGTGTCATTTTTCTTCCAATTTCCTCTTCAATGTGAAGTTTATTTGATGGAGGTTGTTCCCACAGTTCAACCAGCGAGGTGTATTTCATAATAATAATTATTATTATTATCATTATTAATAATAATATTATTATTATAATTATAATAATAATTGTCATTAAAAAAAAAAAAACTATTTTTTTTCTTCTACTATTTTCTCTCTCTCCTCTCTCTCTCTCTCTTTCTCTCTCTTTCTCTCTCTCTTTCTTTTTCACTCACTCACTCCTCCTCCTCTCTCTCTCTCTCTCTCTCTCTGTTTCTCTCTCTCTCTCTCTCTCAGTGTTCTTCTCTTTATGTACTTGTCGTTTATTTCACTATTTACACACGCTCTTTGTTTGTTTGTGTCATAAACTGTGTCTGACGTGTTTCCTGAATCTGTTTCTTATTTTCTTACAACCAAGTACGAAAACTAGGTTTCAGGTTTCAAAACGTTTTTTAAAAAATCAGTTTTCTGTTGACTTTGTCGCTGGAGTGGTCAAGTGTGTTTGAATACCAAAGTGTTGGCATGGCGGGCACACTTAATATTGATACCTTTAATTATTTAATTCTAAGGTTATAGAAGCATCGATTCTGTCATAAAGTGTGGAGATAAACAAGTATTATAGCACAATGAGTGGTTAGGCGAGTCACGATCTCAACCTTTGACCTTTGGAATTGTTGATTCAGCCGTAGATCGTACAGTTACCATGATCGATGACTCTCAACCCGTTATGAGCCGTGGCACAGTCCCATGGGTTATACATTATTTTACAACACGAGATTTGTTGTTCATAATACTTGAAAGATATGATTATGTTTACTATTGTTTTAACTCCGTAGGCCGTAGAACAGGCTGCTAATACTAATATTTCTAATAGAAATACTAGCACACAGCTCTAGCTGAGTAGAACACTAGATTATGTTTCTAATAGGAACACTATATACTTTTTCTTGGCTCAGTCCACAAGAAAGTGAGATATTTACTCTCCGGAGTTCTAGATTGGACGGGAGATGAAGCCCAGATACCAGGTGTTTTAACACCCACAGCCCTACATGGCGGACTTTGCTATTATGGCTTAAATGTCCTCAGTGCAGAGTACTCCGGAATAAAATTTAAATACATCCTTTATAATAAAAGGTAATTTTCTGTCCGGTCATCGATAATGATTGTTCCGTTAAACTCCTACAGACTCCCACAGCTAATCAGAAAAATTAAATCTCATTTACATATTGAACAAGTTTACGCGGAGGTTCAAATCGAGTTGTTTTTTGTGCAGATTTTTTTTCCAAGACTTTATTTTTAGCGGTGCGCGTTGGTTTTAAAGTGAAAAATTGTGTTTTTACGGGTTATTTATAAAAACTTTAATGAATAGTATTTTTGACGTGATGTACATTTGTGGCGGGTCGAGGCGGCTGTTGGATGGGAGGTACAGCATGCCACCGAAACGACGGCGGAACGTCTTTTGACGGGCTCTGTTGTCCCTTAAAAATAAAAGGTGAAACACTCTGACATTAAAAAAAAAAAAAAAAAAAAACGAAACAAACAAAACAACTAATCAAGCCCTAGCAAAATAACAACTATTTCGCTTTGTAGCCAAAAGTCAACATTGCGTACTAGATGATTTTTAAATTAATAATTTAACATTGGATTAAACGTGCGCTTCAGCTGAGCAAAGACGTTGTGAGTTTTAACTTCTTGGTTCATCCTATCTGATGCCATGTCATTTTGTCCTCTTTTCTTGTATCCCGTCACCTTGCTCCGTGTTCCCTTCCTACAGAAAGAAGGTATTTATGAACATTCATCTTATCTGTTACAGACGCTTGTTCTATACAGAAAATTATTATTATTATAATTAAACAACATATTTTGATAGTCTTAGAAACTAGCCACATCTCCGCAGAGCCACTGCATCAGAACTCTATTAACTAGGGCGATAAACAGCCTGTTGCTGAAATTCTATAGCCATAATTTGGTGCCCTGACTGATACCACACTGACAGTGGTAGAGAGTTCCGGGATCTCTGGTCCCGTGACGAACAAACTCTTGTTGTGCCAGTTTCTGTTATCAGGGATGTGGTTTCATGCTTGACCCGCAACTAGCTGATTATCAGCAAGACTTGAGGCATTAAATTCTAACTTGGAAATACAACACAACAGAAAGCTAATACAACACTTAGATAGACATTTATTGGATAAAAAAACTTTTCTTGTTTCATAGGCAAAAAAACCCGTTCTATCAAGACTCAGAACTCTTCTTTTTTTTTTTAAATCTAAAAAATTGAAACACTAGACATAAAATATGGATAAGGGTAGGACGCCATGAACTTCTGTATAAATGACCGCCTGGTATATATAGAATAACATAAGACTGTAATGGTGTTTATAGTTTTCTCAATGTTATCATGATTACATGAAATATATTTGTTTATCACATGAATACGTTGCACATTTTATTCATATCTTTCAAAGTTATTTCATTAAAAAAATAAACCTTTTTTAAACAAATGTTGTCAATAAGCTTCAAAGAATAATTGATAATTTTTCATTTATTTATTTTTTTATCTTTACCATCAATTAGTGGGTAACTTATCAAAATACTGATCACTTTTAAATGAAAAAAAAAACTCATTTCAGCTTCCTCTACCAATAATTTCAAATACCCTAATATCATACCACTCTAATACCAAAAGACCACATGAGTACAGTACATCAATCCTTTGATATCACGCCCATGTAGTTCCACACAGCTATGGCACTCCACTTGAGTACTACCACACCTCTATATTATCCCACCTCTATATTATCCCACCTCTATATTATCACACCTTTATATTATCCCACTTTAATATTACCCCACCTCAGTAGGACCAAACCACTATATTATCCCACTGAGTAATACCATACCACACTAGTATCCCACCGCAGTGGTACTGTACCACTACACTATAGGCCTACCTGTCAATAAGTAGTACCACACATTTTGGACTACAGTTACCCTGTAATTAAGATTGAAACTGGTAAACACAACAGCAACGTCACGAAGGTCATCTTTGCTTACATCCCCTGTTCCAACATAACTGAATAGATAGAGTAAGAGTTGTACCCGTTATGACAGGTTATCGCCCGTTGAACAAGGCCTGTGATAAATATTGTCTAATAATTGTACGATGCAGCCACCAGTGATTTTCCTGGCTCTCTGCCTATGTAAGTAGTTACTGTATTTTACAAAATTGGTCTTTGTATATTCATTGTCATTCTGTGATGCTTGTTGACAGTTCTTCAATAATTGCAGTCAATGATAAATATTTAACAAGGAATTTCACTTGAACCAGCTTTAATCTATCATTTAATCCCTTACTGTATTAACGGCCACATCAGTGAATCTTTAACGAATTTACTTTTTGAAAATTGTATTCGGACGTAAAATAAATTAATAGAGCACAATAATCTATCTATCTATCTATTATATAATGCGCCTAAGCGCGTCCGAAGCCGCTATGGCCCGCAACTCTTGATTTGTTCGTTCTTTTTTATTGGAAAATATAGAAATAAAATAATATATATTTTGGTTTTGAGATTAACAGAGCGTGTGGTGTAGCGCGCCGTAAATTAATATATAATGTGACGTCGTGGATCTTTTATTATATCAAATTGGGAAAAGGAAACAATGTAAAAAGAACAATGGTTAATACTCTTTTTGTTGATAATTGGAGTGTGTGAGTGAATAAGAATGTGCGCGAGTGTGTTCATGGGAGTGTG
The DNA here is from genome assembly GCA_002072015.1 of Radix auricularia. NCBI lineage: Eukaryota > Metazoa > Mollusca > Gastropoda > Lymnaeidae > Radix > Radix auricularia. The sequence continues at coordinate 324,997 of MUZC01004641.1, read as the reverse complement.
TGTGGGTCTGTGTGTACGTCTGTGTGTGCGTGTGAGTGTGTGTTTGTATTAGTTGTGAACTAACGATTGATTTAATAGACAGCTAAAAGTGACATTAAAGATTAAAAAGAACTTACCAGGACTTTCCTAGAAGAAAATGGTTTATGTATAGTTAAAATATAGTACTGGACTACTAAATATTCCGTTAATTTTATGAACAAAACATTCCGCCAATGCGTGCTTCGTATTAAGCGCTTAAATAAATGTCAGTTTTTTAAGCCTATAGACTTACTTTTTAAAAATAAAATCCCTTCAGGGGCCGTCTATAAAGTACGTAACGCTTCAGAGGGGGTGAGGGGGTGTAAGAAAGTGTGACAGTTTGTGACAGGGGGTAGGGGTTGTCCGGCCATGTGCGATGTCACAGCGTTTTATGTTAAATTTTAATTATTTTGTTAATTAAATATATATTTTTGTACGAAAGTTTGAAATACTTTAGTGGGGGTCCGAGATTTGTGACAGTTTGTGACAGCGGGGAGGGGGGGGTAAATTATCAAAAATAGCGTGACGTACTTTATTAACGGCCCCGACTTAGTAAAATGTTATGTATTAAGACAAAAAAATAATAAGTTATTTTATAAGTTGAAAAAACTTACAATGCAAAATAATAATAATAATTATTATTTTTAAATCTTAAATCTAAATACGAAGAAAAATAATCCGTTTATCCTAGAGAAACTAATATCTGCAAATTTAGTGAATTGTTATTTTTCTAAAACAGAGCGGGAAGCGATTATGAATGACATAATTATCAAACTTACATGTTAATTTAAGTTTTTATACATCTACGTATACAATCGGATGGAGACAAATTTTGTACGGGCTAATAAAAACATCAAAATTACATAAAATTAAATTTCTAAATGGAAAAATGCACACGGAACAGCATTTAAAGCATTTAATAAGTGATTTGTCATAAAAACATTTGCAAATATTTGTTAGGTGCAAGATTTTTTACCTTATGTGCTTACATGTGCTT
>MUZC01004641.1:214667-297332 GCA_002072015.1 Radix auricularia | reverse complement strand
ACATAGGCCCACATCAAATGTAAACATAGGCCCACATCAAATGTAAACATAGGCCCACATCAAATGTAAACATAGGCCCACATCAAATGTAAACATAGGCCCACATCAAATGTAAACATAGGCCCACATCAAATGTAAACATAAGCCCACATCTAACGTAAACTTACATTCAAATCGATGCTAATGTTGGGGACGACCAAATGGGAACCTCAATGACCAAGGGCAACGAGAACTGGGAGCACATTAAAGACATTGGACTAATTTGATTCAATGTCCGGTCTAAGCTAATCATTGAGCTTATTTAAATGGCCTCTTAGGCAAATACTGTCTCACTCACAGACCTATGTACTGTCTCGAACACAGACCTATGTTCTGTCTCCCTGGATGTCTCGGAAGCTGTCTGACACAGCCTCGTGTACTAACTACAACTCTGTCTCCGTCTCAATTTCATTTACTGTCTCACAAGCTGTCTTACAAGCTGTCTCACAAACTGTCTCACAAGCTGTCTTACAAGCTGTCTCACAAGCTGTCTTACAAGCTGTCTCACAAGCTGTCTCACAAGCTGTCTTACAAGCTGTCTCGCAAGCTGTCTTGCAAGCTGTCTTACAAGCTGTCTCACAAGCTGTCTCACAAGCTGTCTCACAAGCTGTCTTGCAAGCTGTCTTACAAGCTGTCTTACAAGCTGTCTCACAAGCTGTCTTACAAGCTGTCTCACAAGCTGTCTTACAAGCTGTCTTGCAAGCTGTATCACAAGCTGTCTTACAAGCTGTCTTACAAGCTGTCTTATAAGCTGTCTTACAAGCTGTCTCACAAGCTGTCTTACAAGCTGCCTCACAAGCTGTCTTAAAATCTGTCTTACAAGCTGTCTTGCAAGCTGTCTTACAAGCTGTCTCACAAGCTGTCTCACAAACTGTCTTACAAGCTGTCTTACAAGCTGTCTCACAAGCTGTCTTACAAGCTGTATCTTTTTTTATCAGCTTAAAAAACCCATGTTCACGGAGCAGATTTTAATTTTAATAACCTCAAAAACATTTCGAAATGTCCAAATGTAAAACATCTTTTTAACTGAGAGAGAATATAAATGAAATGAGAAGAAGGAAAGAGTGGGTGTTTTCGTTAAAAAGAACTGTTATAATTATTTGCAAATTTTTTTTATATGCTCCCATACCGCCCACAAATAATTAATTGCCATAAAGGCCTTATGGACATTATTCACATTTTATTCTACCAGTGATTTAATAATTTGTCATTTTCTGTTCATTAATTTTAAAGTCACGTAATTATTTTTATGTATCTCAGAGAATTTTCAGTTTTTAAATGTTTTTTTTAATACAGCAGTCTTAGCAACAGCAAAGTTAACAGAATCATCTGCCAATTGTAGTTGGACTGCATTTGTTCTGATAATATGAGCTTTCTTACTGTGTTTATATGGCGGCTATAAGATCCCTTGACTAATGGGACGTCGATCTGTGATTTGTGTGGAGACTAATGGGGTCATGTACTGTGTTTTGTGTGGAGACTAATGGGGCCATGTACTGTGATTTGTGTGGAGACTAATGGGGTCATGTACTGTGAATTGTGTGGAGACTAATGGGGTCATGTACTGTGAATTGTGTGGAGACTAATGGGGTCATGTACTGTGATTTGTGTGGTGACAAATGGGGTCATGTACTGTGATTTGTGTGGTGACAAATGGGGTCATGTACTGTGATTTGTGTGGTGACAAATGGGGTCATGTACTGTTTTCTTTAGAGCCGTGTTGATGGCCATATTAAAATTTCATCCATGTGTAAGGACAGTTATCAGAAGTTATCCACAACTTTAGACTCTAATTGACATCAACGTTTTTCGATGCTCCATTTTCGCGATTCACTTTAAAATTCATTCAATCCACCGGAGCTGAACGCTTTGACCGCTTAGATCTGTGCAAAAGACGTAAACAAGGTATGGGTTAGCCTGACCGGACGTAACAAAACAGCGAACGTTTCGGCAAAGAGCCTTTATCAACGAACATACAAGACACAAACAAAACGAAAATAAAAATAAAAAATGAGAAATGAAGGAACTTAGCTGCAGTGGAATCCGAAGTATCCAAAGATATCTTTGGATACTTCGGATTCCACTGCAGCTAAGTTCCTTCATTTCTCATTTTTTATTTTTATTTTCGTTTTGTTTGTGTCTTGTATGTTCGTTGATAAAGGCTCTTTGCCGAAACGTTCGCTGTTTTGTTACGTCCGGTCAGGCTAACTCATACCTTGTTTACGTCTTTTCCATTGAATTTTGTATAAGCCTGATTGCAGTCCTACCCCTCATTTTGTTTACTACTTAGATCTGTGCCAACAAACGATTTGTTACGCTTCCTCCGTAAGCAATCGCAATAAAATCAGGTTATTATACATATCTATCCTACCATCGACATAACTACTGCCCGCTGTAGCAGACCCACCACACAATGTTACACGTGCATACAATATCTAGCCGTGAATCTTGATTTGAACGATGATGATAAATATTGCGATGACGTTAAACATGCAGATATTTATGGACAAGCAGATGTTGATACATAAACAATTACTGATAAATTTACAGATCCTGATAAATATACAGGTGCTCATACTTTATCAGGCTGTCTGAAACTTCGTAGTGATAAAACATCACATTTTGTATCACAAAAAAACTCTGGTTTGAAAGGAAGGAAACTTCTTATTAAAAACTATCAGACTATACAACGACCCGTTCTTTACCTAAACAGTAAATCTGACGACAGTAACTCTTCACAAACACAAACGCCGTGGTAGGATATGTCCAATATAATATGCACCGCACCACGCAATAAGAAAATATTAAAAAGGTTGTTTCAATATAATACACACTGCGTGATAGTCTAGCAGAAAAATGTAGATCTACATGTTACAAAGAGATAAACTAAAAGATAATCAATTTTATTACGGTACATTTAATCGATGTGAAATTTCAATGCAACATTTTTATCTTAGCCATGAGCCTACCTGCGAAAATTCAGCTCTATTGGATACGGGAAGTAGGTTAAAATCGCTCCATAGTTTTTGCGGCAATCAAGCAGACGCCACAAGTTAATATAATGGATTGTATTATTTTTATTTAAAAAAAAACTATACATTTAACAAAGTATTTTTCAACATGCAAATTTTCAATGATAAAATACAGCTCTTTTTGGGGAAGAGTTGTCAAAGCTTTGTATCGTCTTATTGTAAGGGGAGTCTAAGATTTTGTGACGAGGTCCAAAAATGGGAGGGGGGTAAAAATCACGTGACGTCGTTTATGGACGGCTCCATAGTTACACAGGGAATGCCTTAAACAAGTTACATTTGTGTCGCATAACTTTGAATAAAACAAAATTTTAGCGTGGCCCTTAACTTAGAATAATTTCCAATTGTTCAGCCATTATGGGGAACCACAAAGTCACAACATTAGTTGGACACTGAGTGACACAGTGGTGACAAAACTCAGCTTTTAACATGTACTGAGAGGAGCTAACTGTGATATCTTTGTGGAGTCGTAAAACCTCTGTGAAAGTGCACACTAAAGATATGCCAGCAGGAGAAAAAAGAACACAGGTTACAGTATGCTCATCGTATAGCCAAGGTGGGGTGGGGGAGCTATAAACCAGGAAGTGCTAGGACCCTGAGGGACACATATAAATGCAACTTTTGAATCTTTTCAAAATTCTCTGAAAGCTTGCACATTGCATTTCAGCCGGGGGGGGGGATTGGTCGGGGGTCCGGGAGGAACTTGTGGGGCTTGGGCTTGACGCGGACATTTTCCTCCGACTGAAGCTGGGACCCTCCCCTCCCTCTCCAATAGGTTGACGTCATCCTGTATGTGGTGGACTACAGGGCAAAGCTTATAGAAAATAAATTAACTGTAAACTTATGAAATCAATATCATGAAGTCAAACAAAAATCATCATAACTGCTAATTTCACTTTTGTCAATGTATACATTCCGCAATGGCATGAAATTATTTTAACCTCATTCTACAACTGACCTCATGCTTGAGAGGAAGAAATGTGGGTCAATGTTATCATAAAGGTTGAGTTCTGCCTGTATAGGCGGCGCCTGTGTAAACTTTTACAGGATTGTTATTCTGACATGCGTGCGCACTAAATCGGAAGTTTACTACTAGCACCTGTTCCTGGTGGATTTTGCCTTGGTTGTGGCAATAACTATCCCAACAACCTTGGCCTTAACCCTGCTATGGGTTAAACGTCATTTTCTCTTCAGGTGCTAGTATAAAAAATCCGCTACAAAAAATCCCCTGCTAAAGTTTCCCTGAGTATTAATCTATTGTATTGTTAAATAACAACTTTTATATCAGAATCGAGTATAACCATACTACTAAGTAGATCTATACCTTTTAAAAGTATTTTGAATCGGATCGTAATTCTGTACGTAATGTTGTCATCTGATGTTTTCTTACTTTATTTCACCGATTCTATTCATGACAACTGTTTTATGCTTAATAACGCCTGCAGTGTTGTGCCCTCAATCATCATTTTATAAATACGTTTTTTAAAGTCCTGGGCTACTGTACTCAATAACCCAAGAGGCTGTTGTTTTTGTTAAGTCGCATATCCACTGCTATAAAACTTGGTAAATATTTTCCTTTTTGTCCACGCTATTTCAATACAAGAATCAAAACTTTATTTTTACATGCAAATACGGAGAAATTTTTTCCATTAAAAAAAAAGGAACATGCAACGATTCAAACTCAGACGCGTTAAAATACTGTTTGAAAATCTGAGATACATCTAATCCAACTTATTATTATGAAGTACTCTGTTCCTCTTATTCTGATTTACGGACTCATCAGCTGACTCTTCTTATTAAACAAACGACTTTATAGGATCCGTATTTTGAGAACAAATCGACGCTACGAATATAAAAGTTCTTCTGAAACAACCCAAAAGAGTTTAGACGGCATGAGGCATCGTGCCATGACACATCCCGACGACCTGCCATCTGACGTTTGTCATGATCATGTTTCTGTCCGTCCAGGCCAACGGAAATATTCATCCCGACGACCTGCCATCTGACGTTTGTCATGATCATGTTTTTGTTCGTCCAGGCCCACGGAAATATTCATCCCGACGACCTGGCATCTGACGTTTGTCATGATCATGTTTCTGTCCGTCCAGGCCCACGGAAATATTCATCCCGACGACCTGACATCTGACGTTTGTCATGATCATGTTTTTGTTCGTCCAGGCCAACGGAAATATTCATCCCAACGACCTGCCATCTGATGTTTGTCATGATCATGTTTTTGTTCGTCCAGGCCCACGGAAATATTCATCCCGACGACCTGGCATCTGACGTTTGTCATGATCATGTTTTTGTCCGTCCAGGCCAACGGAAATATTCATCCTGACGCATGCGCGTGAGCCACAAGCCGGTTCTTTCATCGGCAAACTTTCCTGACGTCACGGGCGATGCTCACTATCTCTGGGGATTATCACGTTAATCTGGTCCATCAAACTACGCCTCCTGATAGCAGACATCGCATGACATGCCGGCGAGAGACGAGGAGAAAATTTGGATGCAAAGATTCTCAAGATTAACGCGCAGACACAATATATACCTGCTATATCATATGGTTAAATTCTTGTCTTAACGATCCGATGACATCGTGTTGCTCCGGCTTATAACGACATCCAATCCAAAGATACATGACCACTGAGTCCCTGGGGTCCATCTTGAAATGCCTACCTTACTAAATGGATGATAAGGGTGAACTCATTTCCACTCTTATTTAACTGTCATCCGATTTTATGTTCTTTGATACTATATTAATAAGAGCAAACTTTATTGGACCATTCAAAGAATTATACACAAGTAGACAAGGTATTTTTGTACAAGTTCATTTTAACTGTAATAATACACTCATATTTTTAATGATTCAACGAGAAATTAATATGAGTTTTTTTAATGACTGAAATTTGAGTATTTTTTAAAGAAATATAAATCCAAAATATTTTAACAAACCTCAGTGGACATTTTGCCTATTTATTTGGCAGTCGAATTCATTATAGGTATGTAAGATTTATTATAAAATAAGCGCTATTATGGCTTACAAAAAACAGATTACTTAAAATATTTTTTAAAAATATTTACATCCATCACGATGTCTATACATTCATAACGGTATTGTTGGATAGACTGTTGGTGTAGCAATATAAGGATGAACGTGTGGGAACGAAATTGTGGAGATGAAAGTGTGAAGATGGCAGTGTGGGGATAAATGTGTGGGGATGACAGTGTGGAGATTACAGTGTGGGGATGACAGTGTGGATAGAACAGTGTGGATATTGCATGGACGAGAAGAACTGTTGAGGATATTGACTTCCAATTTTTTTAAAATTCTTTTTCGTGACAGGAAACCAAGACGCGTTTTGTTTGGTAAGTGATGCCATACAAAAGTAAGGCCATACAAAAGTGAGGCCATACAAAAGTGAGGCCATACAAAAGTGAAGCCATACAAAAGTGAGGCCATACAAAAGTGAGGGAATACAAAAGTGAGGCAATACAAAAGTGAGGTCAAACAAAAGTGAGGTCAAACAAAAGTGAGGCAATACAAAAGTGAGGCCATACAAAAGTGAGGTCAAACAAAAGTGATGCCATACAAAAGTGAGGCCATACAAAAGTGAGGTCAAACAAAAGTGAGGTCAAACAAAAGTGAGGCCATACAAAAGTGAGGTCAAACAAAAGTGAGGTCAAACAAAAGTGAGGCAATACAAAAGTGAGGTCATACAAAAGTGAGGCCATACAAAAGTGAGGGCATACAAAAGTGAGGTCAAACAAAAGTAAGGCCATACAAAAGTGAGGTCAAACAAAAGTGAGGGCATACAAAAGTGAGGCAATACAAAAGTGAGGCCATACAAAAGTGAGGGCATACAAAAGTGAGGGCATACAAAAGTGAGGCCATACAAAAGTGAGGGCATACAAAAGTGAGGCCATACAAAAGTGAGGCCATACAAAAGTGAGGTCATACAAAAGTGAGGGCATACAAAAGTGAGGTCATACAAAACTGAGGTCATACAAAACTGAGGCAACACAAATATATTGTTTTCTTACAAAAAACACTTTTTGTGATGTAATACGAGTTTGTTTTCTGAAGCAAGTCGAGATGAGAATCGCCCACACGACCTATAAATTTCTGGTCTCTGCTTGTCAACTTTTTTTAAAATCGACGTTGTGCAATACCTGAAATGATTTGAAGATCAGTGCTTTCTAACATTTCGAAATGTTTTACAATGCTGTGATGTCTTCGACATGAATACCCTATCAAGGAGCACGTAGAGCTTTGATAATTTCCTCCCGTGTTAAGTAGTGAACATAGCTTTGGTTTCATCTCAAATCAGGTCACGAAGAAGATATCAAGCGATGCACGAAAAGAGGATTTCATTCAACCAAAATAATTATCGTTCATTTTGCCAGGTGGTTCTTGAAAGCCAAATCTTTTTGCTAAGAATGGGTTTCCTCGAGAGTTCTCAGAGATTAATTAACTTCGCTTAACATTTAATGTTCCTTAATTACAGTCGCTTGAATCGGTATTTTTTACGCATTCGCTGCTGAGTGTTAAAAAAAAAAAAAAAATTAATACAAAATGTTTAGAGAATTTTTTTTTTTTTTTTTTTTTTAAATTTAAAAAAAAAGTTATCAAAACTTTTTACAACTCTACATTCACTTCAAAGCTTTTGGCAAAATAAAGTAATTCCGTGCTACACATTTTTTTTCCTCGTAATTTCTAAATGCATTTCAAGAGAATGTGAATTGTTTTCTACTTTTGTTGCGTTTTTATTTCAGTTTTCTGATTTCTTTGTTTCTTTGTCTGTTTTCAATTTTAGCAGCTGATTTACATGCTCTTATTTTTTGCTAGTATGATTGTTGGCGAGTTCTTCCTTTCACATGATGGGCTCTCATTTGTAGCAATTATAAACTACTAATTTCATCGTTTAAATAAAATGTAGATTTAAAGACATTTATTTCATCAATAGACGTTACACAAAAATTACTGAGTTATCCCTCTATAATCATTGAAAAGAAACTCACTCGAAGGAGAGCAGCCTTTTGATGTGTCCACTGTTGCGGGAATGGATGCGTCACTAATTATTAAAAAGTCGAACTGCCATAAAGATTTTATTGAGATCAAAAGATGCAATAAGTGTGTCAATAAATAATGCATGTTAAACATTACATTTCAAGACTGAATACAAGTTGAAGCGTTATGGCAAATTATTTCAGTACCAAAAATGTAACAGTTTTTTTCTAAGAAATATTTTGAGCATAATGAAAGCCCAGTATACACGATTGTATTTAATAAAACATTTCCTGGTAACACGGGGTTTTGCTCTGACCATGGTGCATGATTCCAGTGCAACAGAGGGCCAACTGACAACACCAGCCATGTGTTGCGGTATTGCTTATTATAATTTACTATAATGTTATGTTATTGGTTATGTAATATGCCTCGAAAAAATAATGTATTTGCTTTAAACTATTTGTTTTATAATAGGATACAAAAATTTAAGATAAATAGGAACGAACGCATAGATGGTTTTTTTCTTGGTTTTTATAATGCGTTATTTTTTCATTAATATCTCCATCTCTGTAGAACTTCGATCAATAAAAAAAATATATTCTCTGATTCTCTCGCTTACGTAACAAGAAAGTGAGTTGGATTAAACAAATACATTTTTTGGCTATTGTATTGAAATGCCCAGATCCTTGTTCTACAATAATGTCTTTCTATTTGCCTTCATTAATTACAAATGTTTTAACTAATTCCTATCGTGTGTTTGTGCAGACATAAAGGGGTGGGGGTCAATGGATAAGGGCTTGCAACATGACTAACTGAGCATAGTCACTAGGAAAAAATATTTTAAAGAAAGAATAAATTGTTGTTGTTTTTTTTTACCTGACTCAAATTACAGCTTAGATTTTACTTATGTCTAGAACTGCATTCTAAAATTACTGGTGAAGGCATTTGCCGAAACGACTACCGTTCATAACGTTAGTTCATAAATAACGTGGTGGTCGAGAGGTAGCGCTCTCGACTGTCATACCGATGGTCACGGGTTCGAATCCACACGAAGGTGAGGATTTGTTCTCGCGGCCTGAGGAGTCCCCGAGTCACCCAGCTCCGAATGGGTACCTAACTAGACAATAGTTAGGCGGCTGGGGTAATGCGTGGAACCCCTATAGCCGTGGCCTGTGACCGCTGCATCACTTGCCAACAGATCATCTCTCATGGTCTGTGGACGCAATTATCTTCTGCATAGAAGGAGCGTCTGTATATCTAAGATAATATAAGATAAATAAAGCTTAAATTTATTGTCTTCCTACACAAATAGTTTGTGTACGTTGTTTTTTTTTTCTTCTAAAATTAACAATGTTTTATTTACTCTGTCAATGTTTTAAAATAACTTCTTACTATCCCAATAATCGACATTCTCATTTGTACCTAGAGAAAAAAATGAAAACTATTTCAATACATGAAAAAAATCGATAACTCATTGTTTCTGCCCTCGATTGTTATCACCCTTTCCAAGGAGTTGCAAGCCCTTGTAATCGTGCCAAAGGCGACTGGAATCCGCTATAATCCGAGTCGTTTGTAAGCTAATGCTTTTGAGATTTGTATGATTTTCTTGTACTGCAAACCCTTAACGTTCTTTACTCATGCGACCAAACGCGCATTGACGCGCTTAATTGTGTAAGCAACAGGCCAAAAGGTTATTACGAGAACACAAGAGACTTGTGCTGTCTAGTTGATACAATCATACAATCAGGTGTTGTTTCATGTGTTTCCTTTAGTAATACGATGGATGTGTTCCTGATATTAAACAATTCGTGGATAAAAGACAATTTTGTGTTGATGTTATAGTGACGCCGGAAGGGAAGCCATCTTTACAAAATACCGAAATTTCAGAGATATCCCACTCCCCCCCCCACAAAAAAATCACCCCCCCCCACACACAAATCGGTGTGGGGGTGGGCTAGTCCGGCACCATTAGACGTAATCCTGTGTCAGGCTTGGGCTAGTCCGGCACCATTAGACGTAATCCTGTGTCAGGCTCCACATTCAGTGACGCACAGGCAAATACAGTCTTATATTATGACTCTTTTTTAATCCTATATATAATATAGATGTTCCATCTATACAGAAGCTTATAGCGTCCTACGCTTATCCAAGGTTTACGTCTAGTCTTGCCCTTTCGTTCGAGTTTTAAATTTTGATATTGTGTAGATATGCTTATTTATTTCAGTTTGATGTTTGTTAGTTAGTTGTTTTTTTTGTTTGTTTGTTGTTTTTTTTGTTTGTTTGTTGTTTTTTTTAAACCACATGGAACAAGACAGGTGTTTTATTCTGTGTATTATAATAGATATTGTTTTATTTATTTATAAGTAAGAATTTAACGCATTAATAAAATTTAATACATTTACTACGTTTATCTTTATTCTATCCTCTAGTACTCTAGTGTTTCTAGATTTAGTAAATTTTAAAAATGACGTCCCTTATGACTATTTTACAAATTCTTCATTAACGAATCGTTAAAAATGAATTTTGAAAATAGCTATAAATGATTGCCTTGTGTTAAACTTGGACGGCGCAAGGCTTATGTTAACCTACATTGTTAATCTAGCAAGGCTTATGTTAACCTACATTGTTAATCTAGCAAGGCTTATGTTAACCTACATTGTTAATCTAGCAAGACTTATGTTAACCTACATTGTTAATCTAGCAAGGCTTATGTTAACCTACATTGTTAATCTAGCAAGGCTTATGTTAACCTACATTGTTAATCTAGCAAGACTTATGTTAACCTACATTGTTAATCCAGCAAGAATCATAGTACCCTACATTGTAAATCCAGCGCTTATTAAGATCAATTCATTAGATGTAATCGATGTAAAGTAATGTATATGAACTACCCAGGAACGCGTTTGGAAGATTTTCAGGATTTTCAGGCAGTCCTGGTGATATCTAGTGGCAGTTTACTTTGCATAAAATGAAACGTTTTCTATAGAGATCAATGTTTGTCCTTCAACAACTGAAGACTGTGAACGTATAAAGAAATATTAATGACGTGAAATTACAAAAACAGTTTCCAAATGCGCTTAACTAGATTACTCCTGCTAATAAATCTAATAATGTCATCATTCTCTTCCTGTGTCCAAAATATGGTAATGCTATCAAAGGTTTAGAAAAAGAAGTGTAATTCATGCTCCACTGTATTATTATAAGGTAGAAATTTCTTTTAAACTTTGTAAGCCATTATACGGGTTTGAAGATTATCGCATCCGGGCAAAACAGCGACCGTCAAAACAGCGACTTCAAAACAGCGACTGTATCAAAACAGCGACGGTCAAAACAGCGACCGTCAAAATAGCGACTGCATCAAAACAGCGACTTTTTTCTTTTGCTTGTGATAATGCAGGTTTTTTGTAGAGAAGGGACAATATAAAATTAAATACAATCAACTGGAGGTGTGTATAAATAAATATTGATGTTTTAAAGAGTGTCTGGTCATACGGGCCCAGCGGCTTGAACGATATTGTCCGCTATGCGGTGTTAGTAACTATTTAATGTATTAACTTTATATACTGACAACTTTGTACATCTTATTACAATTCAGTTTTTATGCTAGGTAGGTCTACACAAGAAATGACTGGGGGTTGGGTGAATCTACATACCTTTATCTGACCACGTGACGTTTTTGTTGTCCGATTACATCGGATCGGGTGTGCTTAGCTGACGGTGACAAGGATACCGGGTATATATGCATGCTCGCAAACAACAGGCTGTTGATGATTTACTAAATCTTAAGTACCAAGCCACATACACACGTCTTCATTTCACTGACTGCTAGCTAACGAGAGAAAACTAACTGCATATATCAGTGGTGTTCAAACACCAGTTTAGACAATGAAAAGGGGTCTATGTGCCAAAAAAGTTTAGAACCACTGTGTTAGGTTTACGGTTGGACCAAAATAGCTTTGTGGTGAATTCGCTGTTTTGATACAGTCGCTGTTTTGATACAGTCGCTGTTTTGAAGTCGCTATTATGACGGTCGCTGTTTTGACACAGTCGCTGTTTTGAAGTCGCTGTTTTGACGGTCGCTGTTTTGACAGTCGCTGTTTTGAACCCGTGCCGAAGATTATATCTCGAAATAGTGAGCCTTTTATCCAGTTTATAAAATTTAAAATGAAGATCAAAAACATTATACCGAGGCTATACAATTCAAAGGATTGACAGTTAGGTAATACATTTACACATGTCACGTGACATAAAAGAATTTGTGGAAAGCATTAAATTGTTGCCCCCCGGGAACGTATTATCATATCTCATCAGTTACAGACGTGCCTTCTTTACAGAAGATTATTGCGTCCGACGCTTATTTATGGTTTGTGACTAGTCATGCATTCCTATTAGAGGTTTAAATGTTGATAAAGTGTTGCTTTTCCTGATTTCTTCGGGCGACCCATTCCACGCCCGAATTCTGGACGGGAAGAACGAAAATGTGTTTGTGTTTGTTCTTGCATATGGAATAAGAAAGGTGTTTTTATTAAGGCGAAATGAAATTCAAGTCTCAGCGATTATAGAAACCCCGATAGAAGTTAAGATTCGATTTGAGATGTTACTATTGCAAATGTCCTAATTTATAAACAAGTTCTTCTCATTAAGTGAGGCCACAAAAACTAACAATCGTTTTGGGAGAGCACTGATTAATCACTTCCGTCGACGAAATGGATCCTGGGCGTCTGCGCATGCCTCTCGGCACGAATATATAATGAAGGAGTTAATCTCTCTCAGCATTTGTGTGCCACTCTTTTTAATGAGACCCGGATATGTGAGTACGAGACGTGGATGTGGTGTCTACGCAGGTAGCCGTTAAATGAGAATGTACTAATTCATTGTTGCCTTGTCATAGACACGTAAACAATTTCGGTATGTACTGATATTTATCTGGGATCTTTAAAAAACAAAATTTTATTTTATATTTTAAAATTTTAATTTATTTAGATTTTATATTTTTTAAATTTATTTTTTGAAAACCATAAATTGCATTTGACTAATGTTAATTTTGTATTTTCATTTCATGTTAATATCACTTTGGAACAATTAGGCTGCGGGCTCTTCGTATTTTTTTAGTTGCTTGTAAAGTCCGTAACCCTTCAAATTAATCGAATATTGATTCCCGTGTATTCAACTATCGGCTCGTGTGACAACTCATGATGTATGCTACGCTAGATATCAATTCCTTAAAATGTGTCAGACACATCAATCAATTTGTCCTTGTGGATTTTAATTTGTCACAATTTAAAACGAAATTTTTTTTTTCTAAGGAATTTATGAAATTCGATAGGAAACTGCGTATTTTAGATGACGATTACTAGACTCTATTTTGCGTCAAACTCAAGACATTGGGCAATTTAAACTTTGTTTTATTAAATAAAAAAAATTCAGTATTCAATTTCAAGTTTCAATTAGATTCTAGAGCTACTTTTTGTTTATTTTTATTTTTACAACTTAACATAAAACAATACAAAATGATACTTAATATGCATTTTATTTTAGTTTTTATTTTATAATAACATGTGAACACTTTTTCAGCTACTTGTTTTTTTTCTACAAACGCATGAAAAAGCGAATAATATGTGGTTTTAGAATCACTTACTTATAGAAAAGGAAACATAATCATTTTAATGTTTTAAATATTACTAATGAGTGAGCCATTAAACTGTCAGAAGGAAGTATTTTAATCGCATTTTAAATACTTTAACAAACAATACAAGCAAATAAATCAAACAAATACGTTAAATGAAATTAAATTATAATTTAATTGACAATGTCAGTTACGCCAGTCAACAGCAGTCAAGTTGTCAATAACATAATTAGACTCTATAGCTCCCACGTTCAGGTCCAACAAAGAATTACTAATTGATGTGTAAAACTGAAATGTACATAAAACAACAACATTCTGTTCAGCGTTTTAATCGGTGATCCAAAGCCTCTATTTTGAATTCGTTCTTGTTCATCCATGTTTTCATTGTTAGATGGGTTCTCGTACAGAAGATTCATATTCTAGTTTAGGTCTGACCTAAGTAAAGTAAAAATTTAGTTATAACTTCATATTACATTATAAAAAGTTTCTTTTTATTTAGTGTAGTTTTATCTTCTTTTACATTATGTTATGACGAAATACACATGCTATTAAAATAACTTAAAATCCAACAAAACCAGAAACACAAAAACTTTATCAACATTTAAAACTCTATTAAGAATGCAGGACTAGACACAAATCATAGATAAGCGTAGGGCGCAATAATCTTTAAACAAAAATAAGAGCGAATGAAATCATGTTTTTAAAATTATTAAAATATTTTAATGTTAATTACATCTGTGTTTCCCTTTAATTGGCATTTTGGTGGTTTGTTGATGGGGTTCATAACACTGTATGGTTTGGTTAGGACAACGATTACTTGATATTGATACCCACCAGCTATGTTTGCATTCTGAGCTGTGTAGGTGACATCACCGCAAAGTCTTAAATTGTCATTGATTAATGACTAGTGACTAGTGGCATTTATAACACCTTGGGATACCTGTGAAGTATAAAGAACATTACAAAAAGAAAACAGGTGGCTTTTTCACTCTTAGTTTAAACGAATCCGCACTAAGTCATTCTTAGATAAGTTATCATTGTATCTGCTGTTCTTGTATCAGTTATCATGGTATCTGCAATTCTTGTATCAGTTATCTTGGTATCTGCTGTTCTTGTATCTGTTACCATGGTATCTGCTGTTCTTGTATCAGTTATCATGGTATCTGCTGTTCTTGTATCAGTTATCTTGGTATCTGCTGTTCTTGTATCAGTTATCATGGTATCTGCTGTTCTTGTATCAGTTATCATGGTATCTGCTATTCAAGCTTTCTGCCCTGCACCGTGCTCGCTCCTTCATGCTTTTATAAATTTGAAGAAACACATCTAAAGCAAAGAACTAACACCCCTCTGCTTACCCCCCGACTTCTGCTCCATACACCTCTCTCTCTCTAGCCTCAACATTTTCCTTACCAAGACTTTCATTTACAACAGAAAATATCAACGTGCCAGATGGGCAGAGAATGTTTTTAAAAGGCCAGACTCCTAAACAAATGTTTGATGAATTCTTCAGCGGGCAAAACTCAGCTGTTAAGCAGAACAGCGCTTTAAATTATTTCTAAAACCTACTCATAACTCCGTATACATCGAACTTTGTTGGCAAGAAAAATTTGAAACGAGTGGTTCAAAATGGTGAAAAAGACTTATTGTTGGAAACGAATATTCAAAAACTGAAGTCACCAATCAGGAGGAAATAAAGCGCACGCCAAGGAGAAGAAGAAGAGAATCAAATAGAGTATCAGCAATAGTGGTTGTTAAGCGACAACACTTTCCAGACGACACTTAGGCAGGAATGCCAACGGCATAATCCATCCCCGTAATTTGTCGTCATCCTAGGAGGCGAAGGGCAATCATCAACGACTGTCGATGCTTACTTTTTTTTTTCTTTTTCTGTTAGCACTTGGAGGTACTGCTGACGCCGAGTTCTTCGGGCAAACGGAGAAAAAAATGAAGACAACTCTAGGAACGGAACAAGTTTACAACTATCTTCCTGTTATTATTTCATTTTCCCCATGCTATGAGATGAACACAAATAATAACAACAATTCCTTTGATTTCTCCGATCATGAAGAAAGCCTGAACACTGAACAGAAGGCCAGCGAATTGCATCGTCAATATTTTGTCTCATATCCGGCAAAACCCGGTCCCATTTCAAACGAGCCCCTACTTTCGTTTTCCTCATAGAATAGTTATCTCCAAGCGCCGCCATGTGAAATGAGTGAAGTTGTTATCGAGTGTTTATATCTTGCTGGCGATATGCTCATACGTCGTGGTACACAGCGTAGCTCTTTCCCCAACCGTTATCAGTCAAGTCTCATCTTCACATCTATATCTATCATCTACATTGGCGGTAATAACACTACATCTGTCTTAACACAATGACTTGTTTCGTTATCAATGGTATGCATTTGGCACATCTTTTAAAATGCCCCGCCTTCTTATTTCCGTTTTTCCCTTTCATCTCTCTATAAAAAAAATTCTTCTCTCTCTCTCTCTCTCTCTCTCTCTCTCTTTTGCACTCATTCTACTCCAATAATGTATTCCTTTTAAAAAAAAACAATAATTAAAATGTTAAACCAAATATAAAAACTGAATAGAAAGATGACACCCTCCCCCCTCCCCAAACTCTCATGTATCATGGTTAATCTCCCTTTAAAGTTTTTAATAGTATTGTCGAACTTGAAATTTTTTAAACAAGTCAAAGATTTATTTATATTTTGTTTTAAATAAGAGCTATTGGGAGCCATATATTGCTCAAATCTGAAAACTTTTTTTTTTAATGTACATACCCATTTTGATTTTTAAAAATCAGTTCACCGACAAAATGGCCCCGACAAAACGGCTCCAAAAAACGGCACTGGATTAATTGTAAAAAAAAAAAATCATTCAAATATTATATTCAGTTTTTTTTTTACTCACCAATTCAGTGTCAGGTTTAGTTCCCAAGAAACAACAATAATGACATCATAAGAATGAATTTAATAAACAATATAAGTCTACTCGATATGGTACCAAGTCACGGTTGTTTGTTGACAAGAAATATAACATCACAAGAAATAATTTTACAATTTTACCACTGTTGGTAAGGCTGAAAAAGTTTACAAAATCTTAAAATGAAACCAAAAAAAAAAATCTAAATATTTTGTTAAAAATGTTAAAAATTAGTCTGGGGCCGTTTTGACCGGGGCTGTTTTGAAGGGTCACCATTTTAATGTTTTTTTAAAAAATCATTACCACTAAATATATCATTTCCACGTTTATGAACGCGTGTTTCCAAAAGTCTAGACCCATGATGCATCGCGGACAAACACAAGTGAGCATTCATGATGCGACTGTTTTGTTGATGAGAGTTTTGGGGCATGTCTTTTAAAAATAGAACACACGAAGTAAACAAACTCCTCTCACCACACCCAAAATGCCCATTTCTAGTTACCAGCTCCTGGTTGGTTTCTGATAAAATCCGGAAAATATTTAAATTTAAATGTCTAGTCTAAAAATTTTATTTTCCTGTGTCTTTACTATAAGAACATAATAAAGCGCCGTTTCATAAATGTAATTAAAATTTTATCATGCTAACTTAATATGTAGATATCTTTATTTATTTTTGTCTTTGAAGCAAGATTTCTCTCTTTTTTATTTAAGGTGATTCATCTGGAAATTAACGGATAAGTTATAAGGCAGAAAATATTAAACTTGTTTCTGTAATAAAGTCGGCATTCATTCTAAAGGGAAACAATTACGTAGTTGTCAGACTGTAATATACAGCAACTGTTTCAGACGCTTGTGTAATACATACGTGTTATTGTGACATGGACATACATGGCATTACTCTTGGACAAATAGAATTTTACACCTGTCTGTATAAAGTAGGGGTCTCCAAACTACGGCCCGCGGGCCAGAAGAGGCCCGCGAGGTCCTCTCATCCGGCCCCTGGAGACTTTTTAATCTCCAAAAATACATACTATTTTTTACCTATAATTTACCAGGTTAGCTATTGGCACCCAAACTGCTGTTAGACAGTTAATGCGGCCCTCATGCTGAAAAGCTTGGTATAAAGTGTATTACATATAGGAGACATATAGTAAGTATACTACACTTGGGCCGGACTTACATTGAATTTATCTTTAAAATATATTACATTAAGCCAACTGTACACCAGAACAAAGATCTTGAAACATAATCGAAGGTGGTTTTAATTATTGAGAAAGGGACATTACTTAGTCACAGTTACACGTTAGTAAGCTCTCCTTTATCCCACCACAGTGAAAACTGTTACAGGTATCAGCATTGCTTTAAGAGAAGACCATTTATCCAACAGACTTAACCATAGCTAGACTTTACTTTAATTCCCATCATAACTAATTGATGTGTTGAACTCCAGCCATTCTTAGTTCTAAATGTGGGAATCCCTCTTCCCCCCCACCCCCCATACCTGCTTTCACAACTGATTTAGTCAACATCTTGCCGGCTTTAAATAGACCTGAATAAGAGTGTAAGAATTTATTGCTCACTGACTTAAACCCTTCCAACCACTTTAAACTTGTAATGTGCCCAAGTCGCACAATGCATTAGGCCCATTGTGGCTCTGTTCTATTTGCAGACGGTGAGTCAAAGTGGTCCTAAGAATAAACACATTCGTCAGTGCAGACCTGCTAGTAAGTGCGCTTGATCAAAATAACTAAACAAAAGCAATCTCTAAGGACAAACGAATAGTCTAACAGTGCTTCTCTCAATGCAGCCATGTTAATTTATGTTTAACGGTACTGAAATAGTGATTCCTGGAGAAATTAGCGACAAATTGATTGTACTTGTAGCAAAGAAAAGTTGATCAATGATGCTATGAGTGGGGAGGAGATGGTCAACAAGGTTTGATCGAGTCAGAGAGGAGAGTGTCCCGTGGTCTTAGGCCTGAAAATAGTAAACATTGATGTTTTCATTGATCGCTCCCCTGTGTCCCCAAACCCTGAATAATACGATTACCATTTCGGCGCCCTATTTTTTTAAATAATAATAATAAATATGATTTTATGGTTAGATGTGAAGGTCATATTTGAAGACGACAAATTTTGGGCGCCCCGGGTGAGGGATTTTCGCCACCCCTACACAATCTTTGGAATTATAAAAGGATTATAATGTTGTATGCTTTCTCGGGGACTCATTGTTTTGTTGTTGTTTTTTTAAGGTAGTTTATGGGGAGTCTGATTCTAAAAAATTATAAGACAACCGCTGACGCTGAAATGTAATTACAGTCTGCTTCTTCTAACAATAGATATTACCCACTAATACTTGAAATGTTCTTTTTCAATACATTTGCCACCACGGTGCACTGATAGTTTACCGATCGTCAAACAAAAATGTGACAATGCTGACCACAGATAACATTTGCCACCACGGTGCACTGATAGTTTACCGATCGTCAAACAAAAATGTGACAATGCTGACCACAGATAACAATTGCCACCACGGTGCACTGATAGTTTACCGATCGTCAAACAAAAATGTGACAATGCTGACCACAGATAACATTTGCCACCACGGTGCACTGATAGTTTACCGATCGTCAAACAAAAAATGTGACAATGCTGACCACAGATAACATTTGCCACCACGGTGCACTGATAGTTTACCGATCGTCAAACAAAAATGTGACAGCTGACCACAGATAAAAGCAGCGGAGGCTAAAATATTTAACCACTCCCAACTCCACCCCTTCCCACTTTCACCCCAACCCTATGCCAGCTGGTTTAAGCTAACGATAAGCCTTGAAATAGTTTTGGAAAAAAAAAGTAGCCAACGTTTACAGCGCGGCATGTAAATTTGAAAGCACCTGGCCACCTGCAGGTCTTTAGCCTTACACATGCGCACAAAGAGTCTGGATGGCTGCAGACGCGTTCTCTTTTTTTAATTTTAATTTTACCCTCAAAGACTAACGGACAGTCCCGCTGTTCATTCTTTGAAGAGCCATTTTCAAGACTGGCCCTGCCTCGGGCCTTAATAATGCCTTTTATTGGAATAATAACTTTCAAAACTCTAATAACAGTAGAAAACAAGTCTAAAAACCATAAATAATTGTAGGACGCAATAATCTTCTGTGTAGAAGGAACATCTTTTTTAAAACTATAAGATAAAATAAAGTAAGGTCATAATAGTTCGATACGCAACAAACGTGTAGCACATCTTATAGAACTATGCCCGATAAACTTTTACATACATCTTATAGATGGAACTTATGTAGAGTGTTGGTATCGTAATTATACATTTTTGTGTGGTGTTGATATAGAGTTAGTTTAGTATGGTGACCCTATTCTATACTCCATGATTATCTAAGTATAGTTTTGTATAGATTTCTACTTCTACATCGAATGTAGTATAGTATATCATAGTGTTAGAAGTATAATTGTATTTTAGAATTAGTAAAACACCATAAAAGTAGTTCGATTGTAATTTAGTATTAGTAGGCCTACTAGAATTTTCGGCACAGCACATGGACTGGTCTACAACAGAGACGTGAGTCAATCATGCGTTAATGGCGATGGTCGCTTAATGAGGCTTGACAGTGATAATGTTATTCGTGTAGCGCGAGCGTAGTACCGGGCCCTGTAATAAAAAGTAACAAGTTTATAATATTATTAGTATCATAGCATTTGTATCTTACATTTTACAGAGCTCCTTCTTTACAGAAGAATACTATAAGGTTAGTGTTGTACTTGTAAGTTACTAGTACTAGTGTACATTGCCAATACAGTAATCAAATATTAAGTATACTTTATCAGTATGTGCTCATTGAAATGAACTGCATATTTGTGGTCAGATCTTTAGAGCGCATATGGGTGTAATGTAGGGAGTAGAGACTAAACAGGAACACAAATGAATAGCAAATCAAGACAGTCGTCGATTCCTCTTTAGCTCAAAACTAATATCATCACTCACCTTATTTTCTACCAAGCACCCTCTTTTGCCCCATATCACACTCCCCCTTAAATTCCCAATAAACAAATTCGTATTTCACCAAAGCAATTTGTAGCTACAATCGTTACTGTCTGCCATTCTTTTAGACCTAATCAAAACGACAATGGCTGCTACAAACCCAATCGTCTCGTCGGGCGGTGTATGATACAAACTTACACCTAAATGAACTAACAAACGACAGATCGATTACAGCATGATGACATTCGATCAGTCTCCCCCACCCTCCTCAATCCCCTCTCTCTACAAGCGAGATGTTATACAGGCACGCGTCTAAACCGGGCGGTTATTCTTCCTTACCTTAACAACTGTTGCTCTTTTACAATTCTAATATAGAAAACCACAGATATTCTTACCTCAATCACAGATAATACGCATTTATTTATTTCTTATTTTCCCCCGTTCTTGGGTTACTTTTATTTTGGACTGTTGTTTGTGACAAATCCTGAAAATGTCACATTCAATTTTCCAAAATCTTTCATACTTCAGTAACTTTATTTTATGACATCGTAAAGGAACAATATTTGGGGATGTAAAACAAATCTTTAAGGGCAAATTAATTTGATAAAATTGTTTAAAACTAATTCAACTGTCTTCACAGTGCTCCCCCTTGAAACGCATTTGTTCAAAATTAACTAAATATGTGTAACAATTCAGGGAAAGTCGTAATGTCACGCGAAAATCATTTATCAACATCCAAATGATACGGCTGACAAAACTTTTTAGATCTGAAACCTAATCACAAACACAACAAAAAAAAAAAACATCAAAAGAAAACAAAACAAAACAAAAAATCCACAGAGGCATTATTATTACATCTATCATTTGAATAATGAGTTTACAGGTTCTTGACTTTTTAAAAAAAAATTTCTTGTTACCTTAATTCAATGTTTCGATTACTTCTTAACGGCATGTCAATTATACATTCGGTTTTACAAAGTGTGATCCTAAGAAACTAAAAATATGTAAAACATCCACAAAATTATCATATGCTTCAGCTACTGGTACGCAATATAATGTACAGAGGTAATGGTATTCATCAGGGCCGAAATGATCGTTAATTTCACGTATAGATGTGGCTATGGATGATAGTGTCATCCACAGTGAGTTCACATAGAGGAGTGCCTAAGGACGGCAGAGATCAATGACCTCACACAGAGGATTGCCTACGGACGGCAGAGATCGTTCACTTGACCTCACATAGAGGATTGCCTACGGATGGCAGAGATCGTTCACTTGACCTCACATAGAGGATTGCCTAAGGACGGCAGAGATCGTTCACTTGACCTCACATAGAGGATTGCCTAAGGACGGCAGAGATCGTTCACAGTAACTTCACATTGAGGATTGCCTAAGGACGGCAGAGATCGTTCACTTGACCTCACATAGAGGATTGCCTAAGGACGGCAGAGATCGTTCACTTGACCTCACATAGAGGATTGCCTAAGGACGGCAGAGATCGTTCACAGTGACTTCACATAGAGGATTGCCTAAGGACGGCAGAGATCGTTCACTTGACCTCACATAGAGGATTGCCTAAGGACGGCAGAGATCGTTCACTTGACCTCACATAGAGGATTGCCTACGGACGGCAGAGATCGTTCACTTGACCTCACATAGAGGATTTCCTACGGACGGCAGAGATCGTTCACTTGACCTCACATAGAGGATTGCCTACGGACGGCAGAGATCGTTCACTTGACCTCACATAGAGGATTGCCTAAGGACGGCAGAGATCTTCACTTGACCTCACATAGAGGATTGCCTAAGGACGGCAGAGATCGTTCACTTGACCTCACATAGAGGATTGCCAGGATTGCCTAAGGACGGCAGA
Organism: Radix auricularia; assembly: GCA_002072015.1. Taxonomy (NCBI): domain Eukaryota; kingdom Metazoa; phylum Mollusca; class Gastropoda; family Lymnaeidae; genus Radix; species Radix auricularia. Next base: position 274,830 of record MUZC01004641.1, on the reverse strand, counting down.
GATCGTTCACTTGACCTCACATAGAGGATTGCCTAAGGACGGCAGAGATCGTTCACTTGACCTCTCGTATAACTTTGACAAGAAAAACAACTCACGTTAACAACCTTGACCTTTCCACATAAATTCACGATCTCGATATCCCGAGAATTATACCCGAACACAAAATCGATTTTTCCCAAATCAGTGACAACCCTTCCCCCCCACACACACACCCAAACCATCATGCCCATACTTCCCTAACCAACTCCGCCTATAAATCCTATTTTAGTTGCCCAGAATTTCCAGTTTCCTAATGAAGAAAGCATGTTTCGCTGTTGGATAAGAAAACACAATTAGCAGGAATGTCAAAAACTTAATTAAAAGGTCAGTTTAATGAGGCTTAATATAAAAATGTTTAAACTATTTTAATAGTGAAAAAACTTAAATCATTTTTTTTTATTGTGGAATTTTCGTCTTACTCTGCCAGGATTCGTTCTGCTTAAACTCAAATTATTAATGTTTTGATATTATTTACCTATTTCTCGTGTGAACTTCAGGAAATGTTGCATCATTTAGAATCTATATTATATTACAGAAATTAAATGTAGAATTTAACTTCTACTGAAATAAAATATCACATTAAACCTTTTTTGGAATGTAAAGAAAAGCTTAGACTATTTTTAGACCAGGTATGAGAGTATATGTTTTCTTACAGACGAATGACGCAATCACAAATGTTATAGATCTAACTTTCAAACAAATGTTTTCCACCAGATCCACCAAAACATATTTTGCAATAACGGTGTCAAATATCTGTTTAAACATTGATATTTTAATTCTCTGGCGGTATTCGCTTACAAATAAGAAAATTTGAAACTGTCACTAAAAACTTAAAATGTTCTCAAAATTCAAAATACGTTAAAAAGGTATCAGCATTAAATTTGATCACATTATTTATTTAAATACTATATTTGTATCGTGATGTATGGTGGGGAAAGAACGACAAGTCTATCCTTATTTTAGTTAGATCTGACATGTTTAACTATTGACCGGTGGGCAGTTAGCATATGTGTCTTCATTGAGTGAGGTATTTGAATTTTTTAAAACCAAATTAATTAAGCAAAATGTCTCAATTGATTTTAAAGTATAGAACTTGATGCACGAAATTCAAGTCCTGCGTTGGAATTACCCTCTGAAATAATTAGTGGCTAGCACTGGGATTGGATATCGATGGGCATATAAACATGTGGTTATAGCTGTTCAACTTGTTTGATGAATTTTGTTGTCACGCTTGATACCGTGTGCTGTGGCTTGGGGTACAATTAAGTTTTATTGTTTTTAATACTTGCCTCAGAATGACCCAAATTAGTTTATAAGTTCATTTTCTTACGTTAAGTTGCACATAGTTAGCGTGTTTCTTACGTTGTGTGTATAGTTCTTTTCGAACTACAAAACTTTTCAAGAAAATGTTAATCCCACTGTCTTGATAGGATATCCTCTTTAGATAAATCATGCCCTCCTGTAAAACAATCATACCCTCCTGTAAAACAATCATACCCTCCTGTAAAACAGCCATACCCTCCTGTAAAACAATCATACCCTCCTGTAAAACAATCATACCCTCCTGTAAAACAATCATACCCTCATGTAAAACAATCATACCCTCCTGTAAAACAATCATACCCTCCTGTAAAACAATCATACCCTCCTGTAAAACAATCATACCCTACAATCATACCCTCCTGTAAAACAATCATACCCTCCTGTAAAACAATCATACCCTCCTGTAAAACAATCATACCCTCCTGTAAAACAGCCATACCCTCCTGTAAAACAGCCATACCATTGTGATAATGATGAAACTAGTAAAAAATAAATATCGCTAGCCATGCGAGAGTTACTCGAACTTGTTTGGTCAATTTTGTTTTAGATCATTTATACACTTATCTGGAGCTTGGTTGTTTGTTTGTTTGTTTGTTGTTTGTTTGTTGTTGTTTTTTCTCTTTTTTGTGTTGTTGTTTTTTCCCCCGCAAAATTCTTTACTATTCAAAATAGCACTTCACTCAAAAAACTTTGCTTGTAACTTTATTTACAAAATTATTATTTAGTATGACTTGATTTTAATAGTCTCCGTTCCTTATAAATATATATAATAGCCCAGTGGTGTGGGTTTGTAACGTAACGCTACAGAAGCGATGTACGACAGTCTACAGCAGTTAGTTTAGTTGAAAAATCGTGTTTTGATGAGCGCTGTAAAAATATTTAATAGGATGACGTCATTGTTTGGTGTGCATCGGTGCGCAAAATACAACCCCTATTATTATTAAATACTTTGCGTACATTTCATAAAGTTTAATAATTCGTATTTATCAAAAAAGGACAAGTTAGTTGGTCTTTAAAAAAAAGGTTGGCACCGTAGGCGCCCAAAAAACGGGGGCGCCGCAGGCGCCACGGCGCCCGGCACAATCTATCAAAAAAGGACATGTTAGTTGGTCTTTAAAAAAAAGGTTGGCGCCGCAGGCGCCACGGCGCCTGGCACAATCTAGTTTTGTTATAAGTATCTTAGTTTTATTAGCATTTGAATGGGTAGCTTAAACTAAGTATGGATGAGTCTTTACCCTTAGTCTTCATCATTATCAAAAGGGCTTCTGCATTCTACCAGTATTATAACTCAGCAGAAATAATATTTTATAAGCAAAGCTCAAAGCGTGTACTACATAGCCTAAGCCTAGGCTTTTAACTCAACAAAGCATCTTTCTTTCTGAGATGTTAAAATTCTTAAATCTCATTCTAAGAAAAGAAGTCGCCAGATTCTAGCGGCCTCATAGAAAGCAAATAAAACTATCGGATCGACAGCCGTGCCGGAGAGTGAGTGAAGAGAGAGTTAACTATTGAACGCAGAGAGTGACAGAAGAGAGAAATGAGTGGAAGCATGAAATCAATAGTGACAAAATCTCAGCACCGCAGGCTAAAGATTTAACGGTAGAAGCTATTGGACGAAGCTGTTCATAATGGCGGGTTGTAATGGATGAAAGTGAGGGCAGGGATGAGCAGTGAGGATGCCACGTGAAAAATATGTCACACATTCTTGTGTTATAATGTCAAGGTCGAGACATAGACCATAAAAACGTTTATGTCAAGGCAGTCAAGGGTTCTTGAACTAGATTTCTGCACCCCCCGGGGCTACTTAAAGGGGGGGACATAGAAGATTAGATTTCTTAACTTTGTCACTCATATTTGGTTTTTGTTGTTGGTATACGGGGAAATATGTTTTAAACTCACGTTAATGGGTTGAAATGTGTTAAACCTATCAGGTTTACGAAGTCTTGGATTTGTATTGACGAGGTTGTTGAGATTTCAATTTTTTTTATGGGGCAACAAACTCTTTTAAACAGCCAACAAACTCTTTCAAATTGCATGACTTTCAATTTCTTGGAACCCACTAACACGGCCACACTGGCTTTGTTTACCTAACTTCCGGTTAGAGGAGCTACAGGTGGTTAGTTTTTCTACCACTTACACGCAAACACCAGGCCCACCGCCATGAACACACAAACACACACACGCACTTAAACACACATACACACACACTATGGCGGATTAAGGGGGGGGGGGGGCTGAACGGGCTATGGCCAGGGGCTCCCGACGGTTTGGTGCCCCCGACGGTTTGGGGCCCCCAAACTTTTTTATATTTTATAATAAAAGTGTACAAATGTGTGCACGAACCATTGAAAATATAATAAATTTACAAATCTTATCTATTAAATTGATCGCTATTGAGATGTGATAATCTTAATAATCGAAAAACTTAATTTGATTGGCTCACTAAGAGAACGTATTATAAAATATGCTTTATATTTTTAAAATTTCTAGCGGTGTCGGTATCGATTCCCAGTGGTGGAATTTTTTTTTTCTAATATTTCTTTTCACACTCAACTGTAACATACCGGCGAACTCTTCAAACAGTTATTTCTTCTTATTTTTTTTGTTTTGTTTTTTGTTGTTGTTTTTTTTTTCATTATTAATATTTACTTGCAGTCTTATATTAGCTGCTAGTAATCATTTTATTTTAAGGGACGCTGGCTGGATAGGGCCCCCATTTGATTGCAGCCCGGGACCCCGTGCAGTCTTAATCCGCCCCTACTGACACACACACACATCCAGAGGGTAAAGTCACCTTAAATCCCATCGGATTTAAAATGATTTGGCTTTTCAAAAAACGCTACTTTTTTAAACATCGTAAATTGATATTTTAAAAATATATACATATACATAATATTTTAAAAGTATTCGGACATGAGATATTGCTTTTTAACCTGTGAAACTTAGGAAAATAGCGCAGAGTCTTCACTAGGGTTGGTGTCACCCGATGCTTTCCGAACCCCCCCCCCCCGGCACCCCTTAGTGACGCCCCTGCTACAGCGGAACTGAACTGTTTTGGCAAAACTCATCGAGGCAAATCTAATTACAGAATGCCGTGCATTTTTCTCAACAAATCGATCGTTGGCGCAGTCCTAATTTGAAGACTTAATGTAATGGCATACAGTCGGACGAGTTCTTCTTGAAAAAAAAATGTTCTATTATAGATCAATTTTAGACATAGATCTCAATAAGTTTAAAGTTTTGGTAATTCGTTGGAATTGTGTTATTTAGTCATTAAAAATTGCACATTTTTAAATGGTCAGTTATAAGGAATTTTATGTGGAGACATGTTAATGTTTATTAAGACTGTTGAAATGCAAAAGAGCAAGACCAAATAAAATTCAGCCAACCAAAAAACCATTAGAAAATAACTCAAATAAATAATTGTGTAGAAACAAAATCAAATTAAACTTTCATAGTATTTAAAGCTAGGTATACATATGAATTTTTGCTCATTTACCTTATTTTCACGATATACCCCGCAGAATTTTTAGAACCTGTAAAATTAATTGTGGTAGCCTATAACCCGAACACGCTTATACCCGCACTATCCCATCACATTTGAGGAGTCCTATCACGCTGAACCACTCCAGTTAAATGAACTGTATTTATATATTATCGCTCGCCACGTTATAAAATCAGATAGGTAATATCAAACAATTACTGGTAGATTGTGAACAAATTTACCAGAAGTTTTGATAATCTAATTTTATATTCGGGTTTCGCAAGTAACAGTGCCATTGATGCATTATTCAGTAAAAAATAATAATAATAAAATCAGATACACTACGCCGCCCACGAAGATACACCGCAGGGGGGTGCGGGGTTTGTCCTATCTGGTATAACGCGAGAGGAATATGCGTGAAAATACGGTAATTGTTTTGTTTGTTTTTTTTAATTTTATTGAATTTAATACTTCGCTCCCTAAAATTTATGGTGTTATAAATATTTAATAGTCAAGACATACAACTCAATAATTCAATGGTGCATCACCGTTGACTTGGATTGCATTTTCCTCGCGTGGCCGGGCAGTCCTATCTATCCTTGAGTGGCAGTCTTTACCACAGTTTTTGCACAAGAATTCTGTGCTTTCAAATGTTTTGGCATTCCCCTAGCTCTTCTGTCTGTAGCCTCCTCCATCCTTCGCTCATCGGCTACTATATGACGCCCTCTTTTACAACTGTGCGCCACTTAGATCGGTCTTCTGACTTACACTCCCACTCTTTAAGAAAGGTGATAAGTCCGACCCTGGTAATTACAGACCTGTATCACTTACTAGTATCACATGTAAATTACTGGAACACATAATATATAGCAGAATAGTTAACCACCTTGACAAATATAATGCCCTATGCCCACACCAACATGGCTTTAGAAAGAACAGATCATGTGAAACACAATTGATAGGCCTAATAGATGATCTATCAAAAGGCTTAGATAATAATGATCAAATAGATACAATATTACTAGACTTCTCAAAAGCATTCGACAAAGTTCACCACCTTAGTTTACTCAAAAAACTTAAATACTTTGGAATCTCAGGTCCCTTACATCACTGGATCCTAGATTTCCTATTGGGTAGGGAGCAAACTGTAATAATTAATGGTTCTAAATCTACACCAATAAAGGTTAACTCAGGAGTTCCACAAGGAACTGTCCTAGGTCCCTTACTATTTTTAATTTATATAAATGACTTACCCAACAATATCTCAACAGGAACTAAAGTTAGGTTATTTGCTGATGATTGTATAATCTATAGAACAATCAAGTCAGAACAAGATAGCAAAATTTTACAAAAAGACTTAGATGAATTAATAAAATGGGAAACTAACTGGAGTATGTCCTTCCACCCAGAAAAATGTCAACTGCTAAGAGTAACAAAGAAAAAGAAACAAATAAATTCAAAATATTTCATTCATGGAAAAGAACTAACCCAAACTAAAGATGCGAAATACTTAGGAGTCATAATAAATGAGAAACTATCTTGGAATCCCCATGTCAATGAAGTTATTAAAAAATCAAACAAAACCTTAGGCTTTATAAAAAGAAACTTTTACAAATGTAACAAAGATATAAAACTAAAATGCTACCTCACCCTGGTGAGACCTATACTAGAATATGCATCTTCTGTATGGGACCCATCCACCAAAGAAAATATTGATAAGTTAGAACAAATCCAAAAAAGAGCTGCCAGATTCATTACTGGAGAATATTCAAAACTGACAAGAGTAACACCGTTAGTTAAATCATTAAACCTTGAAACACTGGAGGATAGAAGAACCAAGAGTAAATTAGTAATTATACATAAGGCAATTAATTCTAATTTAGAAATACAACACAAAGATAACCTAATACAACCCTCAAATAGGCATAAAGTTAAAAACACCTTCCTTATTCCATATGCAAGAACAAACACATACAAGTTTTCTTTCTTTCCGTCCGGTATTCGGGCGTGGAATGGGTTGCCTGAAGAAACCAGGAAAGCCTCCACTTTATCATCTTTTAAAACTCTAGTAAGAATACAGGACTAAACACAAACCATAGAAATACGTAGGACGCAATAATCTTCTGTACAGAAGGAGCGTCTGTAACATATAAGATAAGATAAGTGTGTACGTATTCTAGCTGCTCTCATGTCCCTTTGGCAGACTTCTTAAATCACAGACGTGGGCGACCTGTCTTCTTCTTTCCCGATGACAGTTCTCCATAAGGAGGTCTTGGTTGATGCGCCCCGGGCTCATTCTTTTTACATGTCGTAGCCATCTCGGGCGTCTTTCACCAAGGTTTGAGAACATGCTTTGGGCATGGGCACATAGCTAACAGCTTTTCGAAGATAATTTGATTAAAGCTATTGTAATGTAGAAATGCTTTATCTGTAGATTCCGTATAATAGATTGCTTGACACTTTTTTAAATTGATTGGATTATTTAACATAAGTCAACGATGTCGGCATCAACTATGACGTAAAACATTCTAGTCTCTCATGTGCCCTTTCCTTCCCAAACAACTGATAGTTCCACGACATGGAAGAAAAAAAAACATTTATCTAAAAAATTTGACTTGATCTTAGTGTAACTTCAATATTGTTATCAGTCACAGTTTGGTATCTTAAAATTTAAAGTTTTTAGCGACTGTGTTGTCCCTGTGTAATTTTATCGACAACTTTCAGGAAAAATATCCGAATGGCTTTATAAAATCCCCGTTACTATTTATTTCGACAGTTCAACTCTGCAGGCTTTTTTTTTTTAAAGTTTTATTTTCGATAATTAATTTTATAATCTGTTACCGAACACTATACTTTCCTGATTTATAATTTTTAATAATATTTTTATTACTGTTAATTCATCAATTAGAGGCTATTTTTAAAAAGAAATATCCTTCATTAAAATATTACGGCAAGAATAAGTATATTTAGAAAACAAACTTAACAAATGTTCATAATGACCTTTTTGATTTTTAAAAAATAATTCATGAAATTATATCTTTTCATTATTTCAATTTTTTTAAAAAATATTTTAAAGAAGAAGCTCATGACTTGTTTATGACTACTTAATTAAATCCTGCTATTTTAAATAGTATATTTAATTCAAATGATATAATTAAAACAATATAGAGGGGACATTTAATTAATGTGTGATCTAAGTTGGAAGCGATTAAAATTTTCAGCAAATTTAGCAATTTTTAAAAAAAATTTTACTTCAAAAACCCATAGATCTAAATGTTACCAAATAAGGTACACATTTTGTTATTGAGATTCTGGCTCAAAAATAATAATAATAATAAACTTTTTGTTGTTGTTGTTTCAAACTTAGAAATAAAACAAAAATTGGTATTGATTACAAAATCTGCAAATTACTTTTCATTGCGCTTTTTTTTAGAGAAGTAACAATTCTTGAGATCTTTTTCTCTTGATCAAAAAGTGAAACGTTAAAACACAAGAGGCAGGGAGAAAGAACCCCGTGGTAACTGCTCAGCGTGCCAAAGCCCCATGACGAAATAGACATTGCTAAAAGTTGTGAAAATGCGTGTTCTTTCCAATATTGTCCTAGTACCTATATAAATAGCTTCATGGACTACTACTGTATATACTCGTTGTAAAGATGACTTTTTTTCTTTTTTCTTTTTTTTACAAAATCTAGTGGAAAATATTAGGGGTTGGCTTGCGAGTGGGTCATAGGTGATTTCTACATGTACATTGAATATCGGTGTTGTTATTGTAGATTATCAAGGTTCTTTTTTTACTACATTATACAAGATTCGATTGCTCTACCAGAGGCTATAAGATATTTTTAAAAATCTGAACTTACCTTATTTAATCTTTTTATTTATTTTTGTGAATGTTTTAAAAAATTGTTTTACAAATTTTGTTTTTAACAAATTTTAATGTACGCGCTTTCGCCACTGTTTACCAAAGAAACGAATAGAATACCGATAACTCTTGGGGTCGGGGGAGTTACACACTTTCTATACTAATCTTCTCCAAAAAGAGGAGAAGTCGGCTTTTGAACGAACGGGCTATAGAGCGAGTATATACGGTATGTTGAAGGTAGCGAACGACATATTGACAAGTACCATACAGGGCAGTTCGGAATCATTCCGATCATCCACCCGGCCAACGCTATCGTTGCTCTGGCATGTTATTTGTTTAATGCTGTCAGGTGTATTGCAGATGCACCTGGTTAAGACAACAGTTCTGTCTCAGACATACAACATAATTGATCCAATCAATTTTAAACAAGGCCATTTTGTTGTAATCGGTGTCCGACAAATTTAACTGTTCAATATAAATATAACTGTTCAAAGTACATGCTTTAATGTCTCTGCTTGTTTTCCTCTTGGGGGGAAGAGAGAGAGAAAGAAAGAAAGAGTGAAAGAGAGAGAGGGAGAAGGAGAGAAAGAAAGAGAGAGAGAGAGAGTAGGACGATGAGATTAAGAAAGAGATGGGACAAAAGTCTGTGAAATGGGGGAGAGGGAGAAGTATTATTACCAGCTGAGTTATTTTTATAGATTTCATACAACTTTAATGTAAACACAACAAATCTATCTTCAACAATACGAGTGTCTCAGAAATTGGTTGCTCTACGCGTGTGTACCAAATGACAGAATTTCTGTAATTTAATAACTTTAAAAATCGCTGGTACAATAAACATGTAAATTATTTCTATCAACGTAAGTCATACCGATATTAAGATAAAACATAATAAGATATAGGGGACGTTTTTCCAATAACGATGCTTAAACAATTCACTTTATTTATTTGGAAAACGCTCCTATCCATGCAGACTCGTATGCTTTTCCGGGCTGGCGCCGAAGTGGTAGCGAGTTGAAGTAGGGAAAACTCCACCCCTCATTGTGAGGTCACTTTTAGTAGGAGGCATTTTCGACCTCGCGTCCTGGATGCCCAGGTGGCGGCTTCAGAAGCGACCGCTCCGACGGGGAGGGGGGGTCAGATGTTACGTCCACTTGGGGGATGGTGCCAAATAGCGGAGGTGGTCTTCCGGGAAGCCCCTTGAAGAGCACTAGGATCAGGGCTACTGATTTTCTTTCACATGTAGGATATCGAGTTGGCCTAACAAAGTGATATGATAATAATTCTCAACAGTAAACTGATGCTACGAATAAAATCTGACATCCTTGTTCTCTTTTTGTTTAAATTAACATCTGTAACGCTAACAAAAAAGTCGTGGATGAGACACAACTGGTGGAAATGAAATTATATTTAATAAAGCTTACCTTTATCAATTTGACAAATACTCATTAAAAGGGTTTCGCCAAACGCAGTTACCGCACTCACCGGTACTAAACATTCTTCATTGTTAATTTCATTTCATGTTTGTATATTCTTGTGTTGAGTTATAACTACAGAAGCACCGTTTGATCATTGTTCCTTAAAATAGATCGTTGGTTTCAAAGTGTTGATATTTTTCTGTATATGTTGTGATGACAGCCTTTCTTATCTCAATGTTAGTGCTCACTTTGATGGCTAGCGACTGGATCGGGGAATGGGGGAGAAATATGCTAGTTTCACATTTTTTTATTTAAAAACTTATGATATTTGTGTTTTGGTGGCACAACTCCATGATTGTTCTGTCATCAAAATACAACTTCTCCTCATTGCAATGTTTGCAAACATCAGACTTAAAATTAAGACTTCGACTCCATTTTTTCTATTTATGGAAACGTATAATTGACTCCGCTACCAAACACGTGACCTTGAATTATCCTAGTCATAGACGATTGTCTCTTATGTCCTAGTAAAATAAAAACACCAATGATTGAATGAATAACATCTAGAGCTAAGGTAAAACCAACTCATTCTCTCTCTCTCTCTCTCTCTCTCAGGTCTCAGGTAACAACGCACGATTTCCTCTAACGATGGCTATGGACGGTAACATGCTGCGCCTGATGTTGCTCCTGGTGTGTTACGTGGGACTTTGTCACACACAAGACGATGACGCCTGCAAGATTTCACCCTTTGTGGACAAGCGGGAACACGCTTCGTTTTTAGGAAGTGAGTCAGTAGAGAACATTAAATTATAAATTATGACAGAATGGGTTTTTGGCATATACATGAAAGTATATGTATAGGCTATAATACGGATAACGTGTGAGCGAACGTTTTGAATTTTGTTTTCGTTTTGTTTTGACTTTAAAAAACTAAAATCGACAAGTAGGTTACAAATGTGTCTTATAGCTGTGTCACTACATTTTTTTAAATGATAAACATCACTAGTTCTATCGCCTCATCCCTTGCTCTGTGATACTCAAAAGATCCATTTTAGCATCGTGCTTTGGTATGCACATTAGTTCTATTATTACATGTTGCTTAGGATGCACATTAGTTCTTTCATTTCATTTTGCTTTGGAACTCACATCCTTTGGTCTGTCATCCCATCTTGATGTTAAATATCTGAAATACACTGTGTGGTGGTGTGGTCATCGAACCTTTTTTTTATCATTAGTGCTATTTGCGGTCATCTGTAAACATTTTAGCACTGAGGTTCGGGTCTTCAGAAGTTAAACTTCTCTTGATGATGACATTCGAAAACAACTTGGGTGGTCCAGATCTTGCGTGCATAGTAAACAACTGGGGTGGCTCAGATCTTGCGTACATAGTAAACAACTGGGGTGGCTCAGATCGTGAGTACATATTAAACAACTTGGGTGGCTCAGATCGTGAGTACATATTAAACAACTTGGGTGGCCCAGTTATTGAGTACATATTAAACAACTTGGGTGGCCCAGTTATTGAGTACATATTAAACTACTGGGGTGGCCCAGTTATTGAGTACATATTAAACAACTTGGGTGGCCCAGTTATTGAGTACATATTAAACTACTGGGGTGGCTCAGATCGTGAGTACATATTAAACTACTGGGGTGGCTCAGATCGTGAGTACATATTAAACAACTTGGGTGGCTCAGATCTAGAGTACATATTAAACAACTTGGGTGGCCCAGTTATTGAGTACATATCAAACAACTTGGGTGGCCCAGTTATTGAGTACATATTAAACTACTGGGGTGGCTCAGATCTTGAATACATATTAAAGAATCTACTTGTAACAACCCATGAAAGCTGACAAATGATGAGAATTTATTGTAAGAGTGGGGGGGGGGGTGAATGAAGTTTTGAGTATCCGAGAACCAGCACATTAATTATAGTAATAATAATAACAAATTTATAATTTATTATACCCTTCAGTTCATTCATTAAAACGATGTCTAACCCCACCGATACATAGCTTCGATATCAATCTGATTTTTTTTCTTCTTTTTGTTTCTAAGCAGAAAGCAAACACATAGTGAATGGATTGTGCGTTGAGGAACACGACAAGCAACCCTTGACCCCCAAATGTTTAAAGTACACAACTGACCAGCATCCACCTCGATTTGTCGATTCAAATCTGGGCATGTCCAATAAACCTTCGTTGGCAACCAAGGGAGAGAACGAGAGTAAGGCTGACGCGTTGAAAGGCAGCGGCAAAAAGCTGGTCGGGGTCAACAGAAAGCTGAAGGGCTCCAAACGACAACGTAAGAAAAACAAAAAGAAAAAAATGGGAAAAAAGAAAAAGAAAAGCTGATAACCCTGAGAGATTTTTTTTTTCCTTGTGACATACTTTGGGTTACATTGTACAGTTCTTGTCTTGTGTAGTTATCATTGGCCAGTTAGATGACCACGACGTTCAACTAAGGTGTTCATTTGTTACAAGACTTTCACCGGTACCAAGAAAAGAACAAGAAGCTGCTGCCTATGGCGGCAACATTAATCATCAGATCCTTTCTGTTATTAGAGCCAGGGAAGATTGTATTTATCTGGACTACATGTTGGCAAGAAACTGCAAAGAAGAAACAAATACATTATGAGTGATGATTTCTTCAACAAAATATCACGTGCTCAGGATTTGTGACTTCATTCTTTGACATTGGAAAATATTTTTCTTTTCTTTGACAATATAACCAGCTCAAACTGCGTGTTGTTGTGTGTCAATAATGAGAAATATTTTCTAAATTCTATTTAGCTGCTACAATACAAATGATATTTTCATAGCATGAGCTCTATTTAACTTATCGAAGATAAACTGTAGATCTAGTGATAGATTGATACAATTGTCTAAAATGTTATTTTTAAAAAATCATTACTTACTGCACAAAATGCAGTTACAATTGTTCGTGTGGGTTTAGAATAATATGGGTATTAATTAACTTGTATAAAGTAGGAGATGTTTAAATAGGGAAAGGAACTTTTCATCATTAAAAATAAAAGAATAGATCATACTTAACATATTTTTAACAAAACCCACACGATACTATGCTATATTTCTAATCATTTTTTAACTAAACCCACACGATACTATGCTATATTTCTAATCAACTAAACTACTCCATATTGTAATCTCGTGTTGAGGTCGATTATTTCTGTCATTGGGATTATCCTGAAGAAATCGCTAATCGTTTTGTGTAATCGATTAATTTCAACTCATTCTGTGTACTAACAAATCAATAAAATTTCGCAAACCGCAAACTTTATACTTCTATAAAAATATGCCATTTAATTGTGCTGAAAGTTAAAGATAAACATTTTGTCTGCAAGAATAAAATATTCCATTCACAGAAGTTACTATTAATCAATGTAATTTTGAGGAGGCATTTTAATTTCAACTTTAAACAAAGCTCTATGTTGTTGTTTGGTTCTTTTTATCTGGCATTGAACTCACCCTCATGCCTTGAGGCTCTTATTTGAATGTGGTTGACGTCATGATGAAATAATAATTTCCTAATTAATAACCATTCAATTTGGGCCAGGAAGTTGGAGTTCTCGAGTTCAAATTAAATAATCTATCAGATTAATGTCAATAAAATTGTAAATACATGTATCTTTGTACAAATGTCAGCCAAATTGATAGCAGACTCGTTGACGTCATTGTCTGCCGAACAATCCCAGAATCTCTGGTTTTGTTTTCGCCTTTATTGATTTTTTCCCCCATTGTTTGAGTCATTCCTTTCAAAGACCAACCCCATTTTTTCGTCTCTTCCATGGGAGCGGTGTCCAGCATTATTCCAAAAAAAAAACTTTTTTTAAAGCGTGTATGTATTTTTAACCTGCTTAGTAGTTATTTAGTCCTCATGCGTATCGCTTAATTTTTGCATTATCGTCATGAGTTAGCTGTATATAAATTTCATTCCATTGTTTGTATTTATAAGATCTGTTCTAGTTTCAATCACCAGGCCTGTACAATAATCTTCATGGTAATCGTTTTGAAATATAATAACTTTTTAAATATTAGCCTTTCATATAGTTCAAAACGCATCTTCAAAATAAAAAATCAACTAAAACTTTTAAGAAGTATATTCCTAGTTGTAAATTGTATACTTCTAAATTCTTACACAGAAAGATTAGATGTTTAGGTCAAACACGTAACTCTTCTTTTGCGAAAATGTGAAAAATTGCTATTAATTGCGAGTTTAATTTTCAGTAACATAGGGTGGGAAAGGGGAATGCGAGAAAAAATTGCTACTGTTCGTGTACGCTGTAGAGTCTAAAGTCATCAATAATAAATAAAGAAATCCCTAATTAAAGCTTAGGTCTATGTGCTGTTACTTGTCAATCGATTTTTTTCTTTATCTTGAAATGTGTGAAAACAAGTGAAAACAATTTGCAAAACTTACAACCATAAATATGATATTACTGATCTGAAAATGAAGGATTTGACAGACTTGAATCCTAAATTTCAGGTCGGGTCGTTCTAAATTGAGTCTTAAATATATTAAGAATAAATAAACACATTGCAACGCTTCTAATTCTGTAAAATTGCAACATTCCCAATGGACCATGCGGCTCTCATAACTGACCTTACAACACTTCTGACCAATCCGATCGGTCACTGTCAAAAAACGATACTAAAGTCTGGTTAATCATTAATATCAGCATATTAATTGTGTTTTGGGCAAAAAACTAGCCACTAGAACACAATGTTTGAGGGCTCCACTTCTATTAATAATGATGTTTCAAAATATGTTATTTTCGTACGTTGTTCTCTATTCTTTCATTTCCAAAAATTTTCATTTTTTTAAACTTGTTATATAAACTTGTATTATTATTTAAGATATTCTCAACTTAATATAACCACCATATTTATATATACATTCAATATTCCTCAGCTAATCTTGGGTTGAAATGAGTCGGTTATTGTACCCAATGCTGAATTAACGCTCATTTTGTAAACATAGTTTAATCCAAAATTAAAGAAAGCGCACAAGTTTGGTTTGTACAGGCATCGTTAAAAATGACCATTCAAAGAATTTGTACATTGTCTTTTTATTATTTTTTTTTAAAATTCTAAATATGTGTATCATTTCCAACACATTTCAGAAACTTTCAGAACAATTAATTAGAGTTGAATGACAAGAGCAGTCACTGTAGACTGTAGAATTTGAGAGCAAGATTTATCTTTGCTTGTAACAGAGGGTGGGATCTAAAGCTAAAGGAGGTTACAATTAAATACAAATCCCTAATTATATTAGTATCAGCCAATGCATTTTTACAGACTTTCTAGTGGGTCTTAACTTAAAAAAATTGTTGGGTTTTTTGAATCTATGCGAGAAATGCATCCAGGATACCTTTTTTTTTTCTCGAATCTTTATAATTATATTTTATACCTATTTTAACAATAGTATTGTAAAATGACTCATGAATATTATTTTTAATTTTTGCAGAGGAATCAATAATTTTTAGAAACTAAGAAATCACTGTCAACTAGCCTGACAGTTAACAAATTTCTACAAAAGATTGATTGCACTTGGTAAGTTTGTCTTTGACAAAATCAGAAAAGCGTTTTTAAAAAAAAATCACTTGTATAGGAGGGGGTTGAATGTGTGTGTGTGTGTGGGGGGGATTAAAGTATAAAATTAATTTTAACTTCACAATCCATTGAAGGATAATTTGACAATATCCCAATGAAAGTTATTTGCAAGACTTATTTCAATGTAATAGTGGAAAAGTTAAGGCAGGTGGTGATTATTTTGTTTTTATCTGCATTTTGAATTTTGTTCATCGTAAAAATAACCTTATACAATTTGAAAGGGTATAATAGATCAACCTAAACTCAGCTTTAATACGCTAACATTAGCAAGGCAAAGCTGCCATGACAGTGTAAGAAGATCCCAAACTAATTTGAAATTATTGTAGTCAAAATTTGTTTTTTATAATTGCTAAAATTTAAGATGCATTTTGTAGAAATATTTAGATAGGAGATTTGTCCCATTAAAACACTTAACTATTTGGTAATTATTGTATTTAATCTATTTACAATGTCTAAACAAAGTGTATGTTTGGCTGGCTGCTCTGTGATGTGTGTATTGTTATTGTAGAACTATCAGAGAGCCCTATGATATTAATGTATCCAGATCAAAATTACTCAGATATTGCTATCAACCTCAAAATTTTTCTTCCTGTACAAAAATATTATAAAATTTAATAAAATGCTAATGTTTCAAAACTCAACAACTTCTCCAAAGTGTGATTGATATAGTTGTATGTTGTTAAGCTTTGTTTTGTGCTGATAAATACTTAGTTTAGGTATTCATTTTAAATTTTTAGTTGCAGCCTTTTGTTGTCTTTATAAGACTAACACTGCATCACACTCTGATATACATTTCCTGAAAATTAATGCATTTTTCTACATGCAGATTAAAGAAAAACACAAAAAGAGTGATAGATTACAACACAATTAATAACCAAGCCAGAAGAAGTCAAACCAGTTTTATTTGCACCGAGTTAAAACAACCTTAGAAAGTGAAGTGCAGATGTCATATATACAATACATATTACTATTCTTTGTGTCCACTGAAATTTAAACCCCTCTGGTAATTTGCGCGAAAATCAATTGTATCATGGGAATGGAGGGGGAAAAATCTAAAAAGGCTTTGTAAATTTCTTATGTATAAAATGAGTTCAAGTTAAATAATTTAGATTGAGATTTTTGTGGTGAAAACCAATGCACAATTTTATCATGTTAATGTCTAAGCTTTGAAAATGATTCGCCATGACTAACAAATGGAAGAAACTCTAAAGTGGCTTCTTGAAACTGAGATGAAAAATTGTCAAGTTTCTATGTCATCAAAGAGAATTTACACTGATTACTGCAAGAAATTTGTGATGAAAGGGAAACTTGTTCACATTTGTCCAATTAATGTATGCACAATATACAGATTAAAAAATAATTAAAAATTACATATTATACATATTTATATTAAATGTCATAGACTAAAAAAAACTGTTGAAAAGTAAGATATTCCAAAGTCAGTGACTTCTAATTTTGATTAGAAATCAATCATTATATGTTTTCTGAAAAAATGTAAGATAAGAAGTCATTATTTTTTCTTAAACATAAAGTGTTTATGAAGTAGCCAGCCAAGACAGTCAAAAGTATTATAGTCACATCTTTAGTTTACCAACATAAAGTGTTTATGAAGTAGCCAGCCAAGACAGTCAAAAGTACTATAGTCTCATCCTTAGTTTTCCTAATGGGCTCAACAGTTTACTCATTCATGATTCAAGTATGTGGTGCTAAAATACCGAGCACCCAGGTTAAGGGACATAGCTCCTTAAACTAAAAATGTCAAGTCGTAATCATGTATTAAATTAAGGGAAAGGCTGTATATGTCGATTGTGTATTGAAAATATAATCGTTTTCATCACATCTTTTGTGGTTTGAAAATATTTTATGTTTACTACATAAAACTACAATCTGACCTACAGTATTGTGAGCTATACATCTTTCCAGTGCTGTCAACTGCCGTTTTTAATACAGCTGACTTTTCACAACAAAAAGCAATAAGCAATTTGAACCCCAGCTTGAGCCACTGGAACAGATTATAATGCTCAATACAAGTACATCAAACAATGTAAAAAAAAAAAACCTTGACATGAGCCATTTTACAAAGGTTTAAGATTTCAATGTGACAAGTATGTAAATAATGCAACAATAAAATTTATAAGCCCTTATGTCAAGCTATTGTGGGTAAAAAAAATCCATTTGTTAAAACCACCCCAGTGATAAATTGGTTTGACAAATCATGAAGAAACAATGACTAACTATAAACCAACATCAACAAGGACACAATTTTCTAACTAATATTGATGTCAACTAAATGCTATTCATTTTCTAAAACAGTGCTCCACAACCATTTGCTTGTCATCTTCCAAAGTATCCAAAACAAAACAAAAAAACTCCCCCATGCTAAATGTAGTTCAAATAAAGACAGTTTTTTTAAATAATAATTTCTGTCAAACATGATAATAGCATGGGAAACTTTTGACAGATCTTTCGCCAGCTGCTTATTGTTCCTCACTTCAACAAAATGA
Organism: Radix auricularia; assembly: GCA_002072015.1. Classification (NCBI taxonomy): domain Eukaryota; kingdom Metazoa; phylum Mollusca; class Gastropoda; family Lymnaeidae; genus Radix; species Radix auricularia. The sequence goes on along the minus strand of MUZC01004641.1, from coordinate 256,562 downwards.
TCATGGTCTTCGCATATCTAGAAACTAGAACTGTCTAAAGGCCTTAAGTCTAAAGACAACAGTTAGAGAACTCTGACTTAAAGCTCATATATAAAAGACAATTCACTGATATCAAATTAAATTTCCTTAATAACTATTCTGACTATAAAAATAAAGTTTTTTTTTAAAAACAATCATTAAAATAATTTATCAAAAAGCTCCATTTTAAAATAATTATTTTGTAAATAAAGAAATAAAATAAATCATAACATCTAATTTATATAGTTTTAAAAACGAAGTTAAATTACACATTTACTTCTCAAATTTGTCCTTAGGCCTACTCCTATTCAACCTACTTGATAAAATAAAACAGTTCTGTATTAATTCTTTTATTATAAGCAGTTAACGAGTTGTATCAGTGGCAATCACCAGGATTACCATGGATGTGGTATCAAACAGACTGACTGGACATTTCCCAGCAACAACTAATCAGTCTGAAGCTCATCATATAAAGAAAGCAACCAATATCAGGAGAAGGTGACAAAGAGGAGCAAGTCAAAGAACATCTATGGGGAATGGTGTTCACATATCACAGATTAATCACTTATAGAGTAAATGGCTATTCATTATTTACAATAAAATTGACACAAAAAATACAATTAGTTCTCATAATGAATCAACTTGATCCTTTGAGAATTAATTAAGAGCTTCTATAGAGTTCAATAAATCAATGAGATACAATCTTAAAGCAGTGATAACTTGAGACTTTAAATGAGGTGTGAAGAGAATGGCACAAGGCTCCTCGTGTCACCTTAACATCTACCAGCACAAATGAGTAAGGAGAGAAAAAAAAGATATGCATTTGTAGGAATAATTTTGCTATCAAATGAAAGCTTAAATTAATTGAAAAATATAAGTAACTTCATTAATGGATATTAAATAAACATAATTTTTGTTAAATCACATAAAAGTGAAAATAATTTAAGATGAAACTATATGGAATAAAACAAAAAACAGAAGACTCTCATTATACATAAAAACAGAACAATCATAAGCTAAAACTATTATTATTATTATTATTATATAAAACATTTTAAAAACAAAAAAAAATACCTGTAAAAATAAAAATGCAGTATACTTGTAGTCCTAAATAAAGAAATTTATCATATGGCTTCTATTATTGGAAGTTGTGGGCCTGAGTTCTCATATAAGTTTGTATAAACTGGTTACTCACTTTCAAAAATCTTCATGAATTCATCTTATGAAATGCTTTACGATGGTGGAGATTTCCAAGACTTACAAGTGGTTAGAGTTTTTAAAAACTTCAACATGACATTAAACACAACTGATTTCTTTCTTTTAGTGACGTCATAGGAATTTCATTATTTTACAGCTGAATTAATAATGTGCTTCTCGTAACAGTTATGCATTACTTGATAATCAGCCGTTCAATTTTCTTACATTTCTGTCTAGTTTTCCCACCACCGTTTACTTTTGCCACCATATAATCTAACATTATTTTGAAAAAATTCATTTAATACAGAAATAATTATTGGGTATAACCTAAAAAGAAAAGAAGATATATGAAACTTGCATCAATATAACAATATTTTAGAATCACTAAGTAATACTTAAGTATAGAGACAACCGGGTTTCTAGATATAAGAGGTATCTTAAATATAGAGAGAACCGGGTGTGTATGACACTAAGACATGGTTCATGTGACTAGACAGCCATTCCCTACCAACAACATCAGGTCTAATTTACAACACTGGGATCTAGCAACAAAAAGGTTTAACTGACATTGCACAGTAGCATGATAGGAAAACAACTGTTATTATCCTTACAATGAACCTGTTTCACCAATATAAATGTTCAAATAACTGAGAACTACAGTCAAATTATGCCACAAGTCTTATTTATAATGTGGACTGAGGAGGGCTGACCCAATTTAAAAACATGTCAAGTACGGCATGAGACTTGCTTTGGATTGTGTTGTACCCTAGATATTATGGTGTGGTCTAATTATTTCACAATGTATTTACACTGGGCAGAAATACATTCTTCAAAATACATTATTCTATAGGAAACATGTTAGAGCAAGCTATTATCAATAACTGAGGTAATATTCCCAACATCTGCCTTAAGAGATTCTGGTCTGTAAATATTTTGTCTCACAGCAATTTACCACAAATTAATAAACCTCCACAGTAAAAGGAGGGGCAAGCTAAATAAAAGTTAATATGGTTAAAATGTTAAAAGGGAATATTTAAATAGATGGAAAGCTCATGCACTGCCACGCCAAATGTTTGTTAGGTTATTTTTAGGGTTTAATATGAATAGTAAAGCATTTAAGGTGGATATGTCAACTTTCAGGGGAGGGGTCAATATGACAGTTAAAATAAGTTTGAAATGTGTTCCATGGCATCAAGGCCATGTAGCTGGCTGTAAATAGGAAGATAAAAAGATACAACAATCAATACACTTATAGTCTTCTTATTTAGTGAATTACCGGGAGTTTATACATGTAAAATGAGTGATTGGCATATAGGCCATTCAAAAAAAAATCATGTTAAGCCTGGTCCCTTTTGGAACTCAGGACGTGTTAGCGCATTTTCGTATTATGTATCAGTACTTATGTTAGATATCAGCATTATGTAGTTATCAGTAATTGTGTTTAGATTTTAGACATATTTTTATGAATTTTCTTGTGTAATGAATATACCTGACATTTTTAAATTTAAAAGTCATTTCTTTACATTTTAAAATTTTTTATTTTCTCTTTAATCTAACTACAAGTCACCACAAATGATGACGTAAAAGTCTCTAAACCTTTACACATATTCTAATGACGTCAACTAAAAAAAACAACTAATTCTTTTGCACGCCTTCGCACCACTCTTGAATGCTTGAAAAATGCTCTATTCGACTTCCGGCAATGGCGGCCGTTCCCTGTGCCAGTGTTAACTCTCGATTCGCAAAGTTTTTTGGTAGTTTTAACGGGGTTTTTTAACGGATCGAGTAACTGAGTGTTGATGCACCAATGGCAGGTCAGGACATACAAAAAACATATATACATCATGGGTCTAGGACTTATGGATCCTGTGATCATGGTGATGACAGACAGACGGACAAAACGGGGGCAATAGCGATTTCGACATCTCGAAAATGCGCTAAAAAGTTGATGACAATAATATGACAACTATAACAAAGTAAAATTGAATGGTAGCAGTGAATTCTACTCTACAATGCTGATGGTACTAGAACCTTTAAGCAGTCATAAGTCCTATTGTATACAGCAGGCAAGGACTAAAGATAAAACAGCAGTGAGAGAAAGTTGTCAAAATATTTGATAATATTTATGACTTTCTGAAAGAGGATCAAAACACTGTATATCTTTCTTATTTATGTGCATATAAAACCTTCCAATAAAATTTAACCACATATAAAAACATAATCCAAATAAACACTTTCAAAAATAATGCATTAAAAAGACGACATCATCCACTTGTCTTCATGTGTAAATTGACTGTTTAAGTTACTTTGATCAAATTCACTTAGTAAATCAGTTGGTCTGTTGTTTGAAGTAGAGGATATCATACAATGTTTCCCAAACTTTTCTCAATTGTTTCTGGAAGAACTAAAAAAACAACAGGTGTTGGCACTTGCTTGCTGCTAGAGAAGAATGAATTTAATGGCCAGCTCAACCCACTATTGTAACACGCAAGGAAAAATAACTTGTGTTCAATTTTTAGGATCAGTTATCTGTCAATACCAGCCCCTCACATCAGTCCCTAATAAATACTTTAGTGCCCCTCTCTGTGGAGCATTCAGCACTACACCTACACATTTTTAAACACCAATGGATGCTTAGTCAAATGTAATGAGAGAAACAAATCTATTTCAACAATTCAAATATTTCAATCGATTGGTATGTTTTGTTTTTGTGGCAAAGATCGTTGGTCCCATACCCATAAAATTGTGAGGTGGGAACCAATGTGATGACATGTAATAGAATGAAGTGAGCCCTAACCTGAATACCCAACATGTGACAGAATAATGTCTCAAAGAAACTAAGCTAAACATTGACTGTGTGAAGATATGATAAGCACCAAATAATCAATGATTGGCCACCTTTATACTGATCACCAACCAATATGATATTTGACCACTTATCTACTTGAATCTTGATTGTGAACCTCTGCGTTGGAAATGGGACTAAGGAACTCAACAATTCAAAAAAGAATATTACCCGTATTTACAGCAACATTTAAATGATGTTCTATACAAAGATATAGAGTCTAGTGTCCCTTTTAACTACAGTAATAACTTTTCAGTGTGGCCCCAGCGGAATAAGGTTAGATTTTGTATTCAAATTGATGTCAAGCATGATGAAATGGTGCAAAAAGTGGATGAAAACAATTGCCCCTGATAAAAAGGAGCACCACTATGATATTGTAAGCACAGTTCATTATTCATAAAAATCAAATCAATTAAGTCATTTAAATCAAGTTCTCTAAGGTTGTGTTAAATTGAAACAAAATTATAACAAAAATTAACTTTTAAATAATCACGACTTGAAAAAAAAGAAAGCATTATATAAATTAAGATAAAAGTTTGAGGCTAAAAAATCTCTTCAAGGGCTACATTTAAATTATTTCATGCTGAAGAGTTTAGCATCAGCTGGTTTTCTGTATTACAAAATTTCAACAATTAATAAAATTATACTACTTGTAATTTAATAAAAATTTGAAGATATCCCAATGACTTAATCAAATAAATACAAGACCCCAAAAAAACAAAAACAAGCAAATGAATGAGCAAAAATAGGGCCACCAGTGCTATAACTCAATCGACAAAGTCTCCACACAAAAACTATCAACATAAACAAACATTTCTATTATAAAACAACGTTGACTTACTGAAACAACTAAATGCAGAGAGGTTAATTTCTTACATTTATGAGGACAGAAACAACTGGTTTAAGTAGTAACATTATTTTAAATGTCTTAAAATCTATAAAAAAGGACATTTTTAATAATATTCTATGGCAGTAAACTAGGTATGATACCTTCATAGTAGAGGCAGTAAATCATATACTAATGCCTTGGTAAAGATCTTGCATCAAATTATAAACTGTCACAGTGATTATTATTTATAACGCTGCAGTAGAGTACAGACAGGCATCAGATAATGCCAAATATTAAGTATTCTTTTAAGTAATAAAATGTCCAGGTCATATATTAATAAAAATTAATTAATCTCAAAATAAAGAGTTAACAGAAAATCTTGTGTGTATCAGTGTTAAAAATTAATAGCAAATTAAATTCCATATTGCAAATTTCTTCATTTTATAATTTTGTTACTTATTAGATAATAGATTTTAAAAATGTCGGAGGAAAGGCATTTGACACAAGTAAGAGTAAAATTAATTGAGCCATTGTGCACACTAATAAAGCCAAGCAGTCATTAAAGAATTTACTGCACTATTTACTCATCTTTAGTTCATAATTAAGCAAAGCAAAATAGAACACCTTACTACAAATTTTTTCTAATCAATAGCTGGTTATTAAATTTCTTAATATGGTTTTTTACCAATGCTATTTGAAAAAAAAATTGTTTGCATTTTAATATTTTTTTTTATAAAGTCATCCCTTTACTGTTTTCACCAAAAAAAGAGAATATTTTATATGTATTCACTGAGTAACAAATTAACCACACAGATTAAGATTGATTCAGAATAGCTTTCATTAAAAAATTTCATGTTTTTGCTACCAAAACATAAAAAATGAAATAATGCATTTATGTTGCTTTGTGTGCAGGTTTATAAGTTAAAGCATTAAAATAAAGCAAAAAATAGGGGAAGACCATAAACATTTCCACACAACTGCCAGAAAATAAATTTGGTTCAGGAGAGGGTTCAAAACATCCACTGAAGATATGTGCCAATTTAGTTACAGTTCAACTAGCAGGCCTGTTCAAAACTATGATATCAAATGCAATAGAGATAAATCAGCATCAATGTCATAAAATAATTCAAACTTATAGCAACAATTTAATAAATTTAAGATCACAGTATAATGAAATGACAAATTTATTGAACAAATAGTAACAAAGAAAATTTCTGATGGCCACTGTAAGCTATGCTCAACCAAAAATAAAAGGCAAGTTAGTTAGCAGCAATTATTTAGTAAAAGTGGAAGTGATTAAACCAGGAAATAAATAAAAATAAAATATAAGAAAATACCAATGAAATGTAAGCTAGCAGTAAGTCAAACAGAAGTAATGTTTGGTAAATTGTATCACAAGTACATGAAAAACATCACAAGGTAATGATTAAATCAGCAAGTTCATTTGTTTTTGTATAAAAAGCTGTTACCGCTCATCTAGCAACACCTATTATCATTTAATATATGGCCATCAAGATCAACATGACAGACAGCAGACAAGTATTAACCTTTATGATTGTGTACTACCATAACTGACATAATCAGTTATTTAAAAGCACACAGTGAGGTTTTTTTCTGATAATAAATTGGATGAAAATTTCAAAATATATATTTTAATGCACAATAAACAAAGTAATTAAACAAATTTCTATCATCAAACACAGAAGAAAACAGCATAAATTTTGTGATAAATGGTCATGCTCATAAATAAAATAAACAACTTCATAATTTTGATATATCTTACACATCTACATATGTCTGAATACAAACTGCACATAAGCTGCAGAGTTGAATTTGTTTTACATTGAATAGTAGATACATTTCTGAAACCAACTACCACAAATGTAGCACATTACCCATAGCTCTTATTGATGAGGACTTTGATGAATGCTATTCCTTAGTGAACACTATCAACATCAGTATCAAACAGTTTATGAATTATTAGAAATAGCCCCATACACTTGTGATGTTGTATTCAATTTGAAAATAAGGTTTCATCATTTTCTACTGCCCTATATTTCTATGATTTATGTCTTTGTAAGGAAGTACTATAAACAAACTATTTCTCAGAATTTCCTTAAGAAGAAAAAGTTTGTAGCTTTACTATATTTTAGAAACAAATAATTCCTTTAATATAAAATATGGAGTAAGAATCTTAGACACATAACAATGTTTTACACAAATATGATTGTACCCCAATGTAAACTCTTTCCTAAAAAACCATGAAAATTTTTTAAGTCCTGCTGATATTTTGAGTTTTATTGTGAATAATGAAAGATCAGAAAATAAATAATAAATTGAATCAAATTTAAAAAATATATTGGTATAATATCACCTGTGCTAATGAAAAATTTAGGCAGCTTTTCAAGCAGCTGCAAGATGAATGTAAGTATGGGCAGATATCTGCAGGTAAAGTTATAGCTGACTTGTATGAATTATTTGCCTCCTTTGCTACAGTTTGCTGAACAACCATCAGGTGCTCTATGTAAGCTCTTCAGTAAAATATGAACCTTTTGGAGAGAACAGAAGAAAAAAATAAGCGCCTGAAAAGAAAAATTACTGTGGTTTTTTTTTAATTTCCTTTCAACTTAAAATTAATTTTATTTCTTCAAAGTTAAGTATTTTTAATTCTAAAAAATGTATAGATCCAAGGAGCTACAGCACATTCCTTTGGAATCAAATTTATTCTTTAAAAAAGTTTACATTTTTCACTTCACATATAGAACTGTAAAAGAGCACAAATTACACAAACATTATTCTGAAAAGGATTTAAATAGAATAAATGGGGCACATTTCCTTATAATTAGTGTTGCTGAAATATGTAATACAAGTCTCTGTTGTTCATAAAAATAAATGTTTTTACTGAGTTTCTAACAAACCTCTTCCAACAGGTGAATGTTAGCTTCTAAAACACTGTGAAGTTGACGAACTACGGCAGTATGAGTCTCAGTCTGCAGCCAGTATAAGTTACTCATTGCTCTGTCTCTGGGAACGCAGGCCAAAAAAATCATGAATATATTCAGCAAGCAAAGCAAAGCTCTATCTATTATTGGCAAAGTACTCATGTAAACAAAACTGTTTTCAGATGTCGGTTCACAACTACAATTCAAGTTTCTCAAATCTTATAGGACATTAAATCTTGATTTTTATGTAGTGTAAGCTGATCATTTTTACTTTGATCAATAATATAAAATATAATTGAACATTGAATTTTTTAAGGTAAAATCATTTTGTTCAAATGCAAAGCAAAAGATGAAAATGATATTAATTTTGATAGAGGTAGGGTATCTAAAACCCAGAATGTTGTTTACTATGGTTTACATTTAAATAATTTTTGGTTTTAAATAACAACTCAAACTACATATAAAATTCAAGATATGTTAAATACCAACCTACCTAAAACTAACAGCAGCGTGTGGTGTCCAAACATTTCTTATTTCCAGTCTACTTTGTAGCAAGAGTATCTTGTAGGTTAGTCCCATGGCTGATAGCAACAGAAAAAAGACACTGAAAAAAAAGAAAATAAAAAATCAGAAAATAATAACGTGCCATTTTCATACTTTTATATTAAAATATGAAGTTGTGCACAGACTACATAAAAGTAGAATTTTTTAACAACTACTATGGAAAGATAAACATCTCAGGTTACAATATTATTTTCTAACATTTTTTTTCAAAAATTCCTTTTTTTAAAATTGTATTTAAAAAAAAAATTTTTAACGCTGTAGACTATTTTAACTGTGCACAATTGATAAACATATTTCATTAAAAAGAACAATTTATTTATTTTTAATACTTTTTAAAATACAAAATAACATGAAAGCGTCCTGAATTGTTCTTATAGAGAATTTGAGTGCTTGAAAGTTAAAGCTATTGTATCTACTTACAGAATAGTGCAAATACAAAGGAGCATATTAGTTCCAGGTATTCTGAAAAGAAGAATGACTTGTTTAAGTCAATGCGTCTTAGTACGAAGGGTATGGTCTAGAAACATGTTGGATCAAACATTTTGTTAGTAATGAGATTTCAGATAACGTCTAAGCAAAATAAATACAAGGTTCATAAGCAGATGATGTCCATATGTAACTACTGACTTACTTTTGAAGTTTGAGTGAAAATGAATAGAACGTATTCATTGCACTTCTGCAGTTCAAACCTGACAAGAAAATTGATCAACTTTTGTCAGTCATAAAGACTATACCAGTTAAGAAATATCAGCAGAAAGTAGACTAAACTCAGTAATGAGGATTTTAAAATTTTATGAGTCAACATCTTTTTTTCTTATCTCAATCATAAGCTTTCAGGCATCTTTATAAGACCAACAGTATTCCTGTCTTATTTATTCAAGCTGTCAGTATATTCATCTACTCACATGGCTGAGAGCCAGGTTGCCTGACGATCAGTGATGGATCTGAATGCCGCAGGACATCCACATCAATTTTACGATGTGTTCCAGAGTTCAAGACTCTGTCTAGCTGATCCTCTGCATTTATATCATCTTCTGTTGTGTCACTCTCCGTACTGTCCCCACTGTGTGAATGACCTAACACACTTGCTCTTTCAAGACCAACATCTCCTAATATCTGAAAGTATTGATGTTTATCGTTTGTTGTTTTCTTTAATATTTTTTTAGTTGATTATATGAACTGATCAAGTGCTTTATTATGGTTATCACTTAATATATTAATATTTCCAATATATAAAGTTAAGAAACAGATTCAAAAGCTAATAATTAAAATGTGGAAATGTTTTCTTTAGTTGTTTTTTTACATCTTCTGTTATACGCTGATCCAACACATTAATTTTTAAAACATTACTAAAGATTGATCAAACCTCAAAGTGTTAAGGTCAAATTTTATATATTAAAACCAGCACAGGTAACTATTTTCATACTTAAATATGTTTTCAAAAATATGTAAATGATAAGTTCCCATTGCCTTTTTACTAATGTTCTTTGAATGGCAGACACATATAAGTCCTTTAAAATGTGCATGCTTTATCATGCAAGGCTCACTGAAAATTTATAACAGAATTTTTTAAAATGACAAACTGATCATAAAAGATAAAGATTTTTATTTTCATGCTACCTTCACCAATTTAAATGCTTCATATTTCTTCATAGGGAAATAAAATCTTCTTTATGAGACAAAATAAAGACTAATCTATAGCCCTTCCATGAGGAAAATTGCCCTTCTTTAATCTACATTGGCTGGGAGTTTTACATTGAAATTATAGGGACTTTATTAAAACAGAAATACATATTTTGACCAACATTAAAATGTGACAAGTATGAGTTCAGACAGTTTTGAAGGAAAATAACCTGCTTTGATCAGTGTGAAAAGACAGAGTGCTTTTACAAACATAGCATTGTGTGCAGAACAACATGGGTGTTCAATTTCATTACAACTTAAATAAAAGTTATTAAACCTCAAAACTAGAATAAAGCAATATAAAAATATATGGCTTCATTTCTACATTTCACCAATATTATAATAATTTAAAATGACTGCGGTAGTGTCTCAGAAAAACCACAATTAAAAACTAAGATGCAGAGAGAAGCAAAGAGTCTGCCATGAAAACTTATTTAACCCCATGGAGAATTAAAAATTTATTGATTTGTATAAATCAAATATTCATTTCTAGGGATACAATCATATTGTAAAATATAAGCCATTTGCTTTGAATCACAATAGATTGTGGATGCTGAAATAAACTAAAGCCATAATTTTTTTATGGGCCTGAACAAATAAGTTTGACAATGTTTATGAGTGATACCTACACAAGCTGCCAAAGAATCTTGAGATCAGGGCAACTGTAGCAACTAATTAAACAATCAACAAAAAAAAAGAGGGGAATACTTGAATTACAAACTATTTAGCTTTACTTTTTAAAAAAGCTGGATATTTTTAATGTATTTTAACAATCAAAGAAACCGAGTGAGCTCAACTAACTTATGTTGAATCATGTTCAAATTCCTTGCCAAAAATATTTGTAACTTGTACTCTACTGAGGCTTAGAATGTTTAAGACTTTTCATCTTGGTCCTGTGCTTTCCTCCAAGGATATCCTATGCTTTTGGCATCCTGCTCACATCTCTCTATCCAAGCAGGTTCCCAATTAGGAATGTCGTATGATTTTAATTAGGGTTTTAAGAGAACGAGCCTTATCCACCTACATTTTTTCCTGATGATTTCTTATCAATAGGCTCTTGGTTGGTGATGTTCTTTGTGCATTTTATTTTATATTTATTTTTAGCATCAAATTATTTTTTTAATTAATAAGATGGTCCAAATTTTTCAAATACAAGTGCTATAACATGAGTCATGAATAATATAAAATTGAGAATATATTTTAAAAAATTATCTTCATTAATAGAAAAATTCATTGAGCAACAAATCAAGTAATATTATAAAATGATGTATGAATGGTCGATTAATACATTTATTTCTTGCATTTTTTGGATTGACAAAAAAACATTTCAACAGCATAGACGTAGGACGCAATAATCTTCTTTACAGAAGGAGCGTCTGTAACATATAAGATAAGATAAAATTAACAAAATATATGACAAAAACGTTCACCCCATTGACCAAATCTTTCACCCAAAAGAATGTTTAAAATGAATCTCCTCAAAAATGTTACACCAAATATAAACTTACCAAATCTTGATTGAGTTTCCACAATGACACCAATTTTTTGTAGGTGGAATCTCTTGAGATGAAAGATCCAAAGACATACTGTAAAAATATTTGTGAACGGAGTCTCCTATAAATCTTTTTTTATGGTCTAGATGATAGGAACTTCTAAAATACATCCAATAGTTTTTAACAGTTTAAGCTGTTTATAAATATTGATGAATTTAATCATATTGAAAAGTAAATTGTTTTTAATTACACACTTAAAAATAATCTATACTAATAAAAGGGAGAGCCCTGACTGACTGACTCACTCACTCATTCATTACTAATTCTCCAACTTCATGTGTAGGTAGAAGCATGAAACTTTAGGAAGTTGTTGGTTACCCTCTAACGACGAAAATTGGCAAAAAAGAATTTTAAAAATCTCGCTCATGTGGGGCCGGGGGCCCAAAAACATTTTTCTTCTTAGTTGGGCTCTATAAAAATTGAAAATCACCAATTTTCCTATTTTCCGTGTAGGTAGAAGCATAAAACTTTGGAAATTTGTTAAGTACATGCTCCCAATTATAATTGGAAAAAAAAGAGTTAAATTTCCCACTCATGGGGGCCGGGGCCCCAAAAACGGTTTTTTCCTTAAATGAGCTATATAAAAATTGAAAACCACTAATTCTCCTATTTCCCGTATAGGTAGAGGCATGAAACTTTATAATTTTTTTTAAGTACACGCTCCCGACAAAAATTGGGAAAAAGAATGCTAAAATTCCCTCTCATTGGGGACCGGGGGCCCAAATATAGTTTTTCTTATATTAAAAACCGACTCATCACTAACTCTCTAAATTCCCGTGTAGGTAGAAGCATGAAACTTTGGGAAGTTGTTGGGTACCCTCTCACTACGAAAATTGGCGAAAAAACAATTTTAAAAATCTAGCTCATGTCCGGCCGGGGGCCCAAAAACATTTTTTTCCTTAATTGGGCTCTATAAAAATTGAATAAAAATATTTTTAAAAAAGTTTTAAAGATACCACTTTTTGTGAACTAAAAAGAAGAAAATAAACTAAAAACGTCAGGCGCATTCGGCTGAAATTTGGTCTATTAATGCTTTTACATTAAACTTTTCAGTTTCAAATTCCTCCACAGTCTATATATGATACTTCATTTAATTTCAGCCGAATGCGCCTGACGTTTTTAGTTTATTTTCTTCTTTTTAGTTCACAAAACGTGGTATCTTTAAAACTTTTTTAAAAATATTTTTATTTTATACTTTTTAGTTTTCATTTAAGTAGAATTGAGTACTATAATTAATGAAATATTAAATTGTCATGTGAATCAAGTATGCATGCAAAATTTCATCAAAACATCCAGACAAGAAAGACATCCAGACAAGAAAGCAAACTAAGAAAAACTTCCCTTTGTTGTTGTATTTCCTTGGTTGTCTCCCTCACACACAAGAAATCATAGACATTTTGATTAGTAATTAATTAATTAATTAAGTAGAATTGAGTACTATAATTAATGAAATATTAAATTGTCATGTGAATCAAGTATGCATGCAAAATTTCATCAAAATTGGATGATCAGAAGTGGTTCAAAAAAGGAATTCAATTTTTGCCCCGGAAATCCAGACAAGACGGCAAACTAATAAAAACGTGGTAAAATCACTAATTCTCCTATTTCCCGTATAGGTAGAAGCATGAAACTTTGGAATTTTATATAGTTACTCTTATATTAAAAACCGACTCAACACTAACTCTCTAAATTCTCGTGTGGGTAGAAGCATGAAACTTTGGGAAATTGTTAAGTACTCTCTCACTACGAAAGTCGGTGTAAAAGAATTTTTAAATACACACTCATGGGGGCCGGGCCCCAAAAACGTATTTCTTTCTTATATGAGATTTATAAAAATTCAAAATCTATAATTCATTTATTGCCCGTGTAGGTAGACACATAAAATGTTGGGTAGCTGCTAAATTCACATTGGCGATGGTAGCAGGTTGAAAATATTTCAAATATCCTTTACTGGGGACCGGGGCCCAAATGTAGTTTTTTCCAAATATATACTATATAAAAACTTATATGAGATTTATAAAAATTTTAAATCTTATTTCCCGTGTAGGTAGACAAGGAAAAATAATTATATAAATTTTAAAAATTTCCTCTCATGGGTCGCTGGAGGTCCAAAACTTTTTTTCACCTAAAATGAGCTATATAAAACTGAATCAACACTAATTCTCCAAGTTTCCGTGTAGGTAGAAACTTTAAACTTTTGGAAGTTGTTGAGTACCCCCCTCCCCCCCGCGATGGTAAGAGGCAAAAAATATTAAATCACCTCTCACTAGGGGGATGATTGCGGAAATATATATTTTTTTCCCAATATGAGTTACATAAAAAAGACGCATCTTTAAATCTCCAATTTCTTGTGTACATAGGAGGCTGAACGGTTGAAGTTAATATATTTAGTATATCCATTTAGTTGATTCAGATTAAAATCAATAGGTGTTTTGAATTGGTGTTATGCAGGTTCTCAACGCTAACTGAAATCCTAAGCAAAGCGCAGGTAAATTGCTAGTCTGTAACAAATAAAGTGTAATATTTTAAAATGACAAATTATTTAATTCTGTATCCTTCTGAGAAGGCTCTGCCATAGCAACTTTTATATTTTAATGGTGTGAATGGTGTGTGTCAATGTCTATTCTGCCATGGAATTATTTTTCTGTCGGGGAAATCATAGATGTCTAACTGCTTATAGCTGACTGTTGATGTTTTATAAAATGATTTAATGAGTCCCGCTAAGTAAAACTTTTATAGAATCACTGGGTCACTTTTGAAAACACTCTATGAATCATATGAGACACTATGACTCATAGGAGATGCATGACCCTGTTGCCTGACACTAATCATGCGATCAAGCATGAGGGTAGTTGAGAGATCAAGTGACCCAGTGCCACAACATTTTGAGAGGCAGTGTAAGATGATAAATCACCGCTGACCACATACTGAGCTGTCAATCACTCAACATAACTGAGGGCATGGTGTCAAACTGACCATTGGAGAATCAACAGCAAGATGTGATTAGTGGAGGCTACGCTTGAGCGGATGAAAGCAGCCTCACCTTAGACCTGGCTGTAAAACAACCATTTTGCCACCCCCTTATCAGAGGATACGGGCTTAGCATGCCCAAGGCAAGCTGGGTTATTTTGATAATATTTGTATTTGGTCTTCATCTAATATACTAGTTATTTTGTCTACAAATAATAGTTATTGTCCATTTATATAAACATATTTTATTTGTGATTAATATAGGTAATTAAATTTTATGCTCTGTTTCTAGATGGAGGTGTTTTGTACCTATTTATATGTCTTAGTGTATTTAGTTATAGATATACTAGTATATGATACTGGGACATCATCCTTTGATCCTAGTTAATTAGTAGACATCAAAGCCAATAATTACCAAATGACACAACCTTAGAATAGTCTTGTGAAAAAAAAAATTAAAAACAAAAAACTACATATTCCAAGTAAGTGCATTTGAATAAGTCATGACTTTTGTATATTAAAAAATTATCTTATTGCTTGAAATCTTTTATAACACTAGGTTACTAAATTAACAGATAACCTTCAAATCCTGAACACAATAATAGTTAAAGTAACCATATCTTCAGATAGGATTTATGTACAAACCTTATGGTCTGCTATCTGAATGCCAATGGCATTGGGAATAATCAAAGCCAACTTTTCTCTTGTGATGCTGATAATTTTATCAAATGGGATTTCAATCTATGGAAAATAAAGAAATATAACACAGGTCCTGCTAGGTATACAGCAACTTGCAACTTGGGGGTAATAATAGTAATATAATCAGGAATTTGCCATTATTTATGTTACTATGTTAAATTGTCACAAGTTTTAATACTGAAACTTAATTATGTATAGATAAGAAATTTCAATTCATTCAAAATCAATGTGTTTATGCTCAAAAACATAGAAAGCCAAAACAACAAAATATTTAAACATTTTTCTTCATGTACATGTGTAATTAACTTGTCGAGGAGGACATGAGAAATTAGTTTTATTGCTTGCACAGGTGTTGTTATAATTTAATCTCGACCTCCTGAACACAAATTCTTCCCTTTTGAATTGCCTTGAAGGTTCTATATGCATTTATATAATTGTGTTAAAGCGCGCTCGACTGGTGTACCGATGGTCACGAGTTCGAATCCACGGGAAGGCGAGGATTTGTTGCAGGGGCCTAAGGAGTCCCTGAGTCACCCAGCTCTGAATGGGTACTAACTAGACAATAGTTAGGCGGCTGGGTAATGCGTGGAACCCTCATAGCTGTGGCCTGTGACCGCTACATCACTTGCCAACAGATCATCTGTTATGGTCTGTGGACGCAATTGTCTTCGGCATGGAAGGAGCGTCTGTATATTTAAGATAAGATAAGATATTAACTCATAGCGTCGGCTTGATTGCTTCCTTCTTGCAAAAACTTTGAATCGATAATTAACCCACTGTCCCAATTCCTATCGATCTGAAATTTTACAGACAGACTTGTGGCGACGATAAAAATGATGTATCAAAATTTCAATTTCACATTGATTGCATGAGCTGTAATTAGATTTATGAATATTTGATTATCTCTATGTAGCATGTAAATTTTTATGCTAGTCTGTCGCATGGTGCATTTAATATTGAACTGACGGTGCCTATTTTATTGAACATAATCAATACTTTTACTTTTGTTTCAAATTTAAAGGATTTAAATGCAAAAACTTTGGTTTTTACAGGTTATTTTCTATTACTAAATTATTTTAAATATTTCAAAAGTGTCTGAACAGTTAGAATTAAGACTTAAAATAAGTTTTTAAATTGTTTGATGTCAATATTATGAGCTGCACAAAATCCTTGAGGTTTCATAATTAGGCTGGTCAACAGGTACCACACAAATACCCAGGTATTAAAATTGTGCCTATGAAAATGTGGCTGCAATGCCCATACCAACGGCGGTGGCCAAACTTCGGCTCCTTTGTGATCACATTGCGACTTGCCAAAATTTATCAAATTAAGATTTTTTGTTTTAAATCTTCGCTGTCAAATACGTTTAACACAGAAACGCTTTAGAAGCAGTATCTGACAACGGGAAATAAAGTACAGTGCGGAGAAACTACAATGTATTTGTTTCATCTTTTTAGCCTGAACATGAAACAAAAATAGTAAAACACAAAAAGATTTTGGTTCTTTGAATGAATCAATGACAGGATGCTAACATCTCTTTGAATTACATCGACTACATTAATTTTATCTACCCCCATCCCTCACTCCCTCCTCCACTCCTATCCCAACATAGTAAAAAAGCGCCTCAGCTATTATTGTTTTTGTTTTTTTTATAAAATAATAATATCTGTCTTCAAAGATATTTACTATAAAATCAAAAATAAATGAAAGGTTTTGTTGTTTTTTTAATCTCGACATAACAAAGGGTTGAAAATAATTTTGGCTTATTTTAAAATTTAAAGGGAGCTATTGGTTTGTAAAAGGTTAGTGATGTAAATTGTCACTCCCAGCCCACACACACAGGTGTGGGCGCACAATTTAACAAACAGGCGTCCTTTTCTTTCACTTGTGTTTCTTGACACGTGTTAGCCTAGCACTAAACCTGATTTTAATAGGACAAACAAAGTTGACAGTATTTAATGTTAATAAATTTAAAAGTTACTACAGCCACCCAGCGATTGATAACATTGCAGTTGCTGGGATAGCATGACCTGACCAAACATTACATCATTGTTGTTACATTTTGTTTGAATGTTCAGTTTACTGTAGTTTCAGTGTATGCGCATGATGAATGCACTACAGCAGGAATAAAAGTTTGCAGTGCACAACAGTATGTTATTGGAAACATGCTGTTGGCTACTGTGTGAAATAAGGTGCATGGATATCACTACGCTGCATTGTATAGCCATCAGGACGTTGAAAATTATGTGGCGTTTTGAACAGGTAACACAGGTACCCGTTTGAAATTTGGACAGGTACCCAGGAAGCTTTTTTCAACAATGTTGACAGCCCTATTCATAATTACAATAGTAAGAATGGGAAAGGATCTAATTTAACAATTTTTACATCAATAATCATAAGATACTAATTTTATTTCTAATTATGTTGGTATTCATTCATACTGAATGGTGTTAGCCTAAGAAAAAAATGTTGGCAGAAAAAGACACAGGATTTTAATGAGTAAAGAGGGAGAGATAGCAAAAGGGTTAGGGAATAGTAACAGAGTGGAGTAAAGCTTGGTAAATGGTCAATTCAAAGTAAGCCAATCTGTAACCAACAGTATATAAATGTAAAAGCAAAACAAAAAGAACCTACACATCTTCCTTTTGCCTTGATCTTTGAGTAGAAACATACCCATTTGTGGGAAACATACATTTGACCATGAAGTAGAATGTCCCCTTTAAATGCACAGGAGAAGGCTGAAAGACATATAATATAATTGATTTTTTGAAATCAATTTCAGAAAATAAGGCTATGACACTAACCAAAAATAGTTAAAGTCTAGAGTTCACCTTTTTTCTGTATTACACTTGTATGTTGTTATTATATGTCATTTGCTAAAAACTAAGTTAAAACCATTAAATCAATCCTAGCAGAGTGTCTAGAATTTATTTTAATAAACATCTATCTTAAGTGAAATTATTTAAGCTATCTACCAAAAGATTTTAAATACCAAATAATACTTACATTCAATAGGATACTCTTCAACTGGAGCAGACTTGAACAATTTATGGAACCTAAGCGTCCTAGATTTACTGACATTGATGGGCAATTCCTAATGAAGTGGGGGAAAAATTACTTTTTAAAAAATTTATAAAATCTATATTTATGGGTAATAAAAAGCATAATGAAAGGCTATTACTATAAAACAGGTGTTGTCAAATTGTTGGTCTGATACACCTAAATTTAAAATTTTATGTTATGTTATCCCCAAAGGAGTGGATTTTAGCATATTGTTTATGCCCTCAATGAGTCTGCA
This sequence comes from Radix auricularia, assembly GCA_002072015.1. Taxonomy (NCBI): domain Eukaryota; kingdom Metazoa; phylum Mollusca; class Gastropoda; family Lymnaeidae; genus Radix; species Radix auricularia. The sequence continues at coordinate 237,964 of MUZC01004641.1, read as the reverse complement.
ATACCCCTAAGTGTTCCCCTTTTAGCCCTGTTTGCCAACAGCTGTTATAGAAGTAACGTTAAAATTTTCATGAAACATTAAATTCAAGCCTTAATTTGTTTTAAATTTCGGTTCGAAAATTATAATCAGCTGAAAGATGGGCCAACCATCTTGAGCTCAGCAGCAGCAGCTGTTATTTATGGAGAATGATAAACCTTTTAAGCCCCAAAGCGCAATAATGCATACCTTGTCTCTAATCCCAAAGTGCACATCAACAGCACTCTCTTTAGTAATGAAATCTTAGAAAGTAGAAACTCTTCGTCTAGTGAGAGAAGCTTTAGTCGATTTTGGGAAATGAGGATATTTGCTTTCGCAAGAGTTTTTGCTCCATTTGTGAAAATTTGAGGTGGTTTTTTTTGCTTTCTTTTTGAAAAAGTGATTTTGCTATACTTTTTTGTAAAAATAATATTACTAAACTACATGAAATAATAATATTAAACTCAATATGGTCTTTTGGATACATAAAATAACAATTCTTATCCTAAAAGATGAAGTCAGAATGACAATAATAATATAAATCTTCAGCAATTTAAAAAAATTCATAACCATTTGATCACACTAAACGGAAATTCCTTACAGGACTGAGGTGGAAGTTTACAGAAAACCTTATGGGGCTTTAAATGTTAATGAATTTTTCTGATGCTGTTAAGGCATATGGAAATAAATCTACAAAATTAAAAAATTATGCTAATTAAATAGAAATGGTGTAAAAACAATTTACCAACACAGATACAGTCGAAACCGCTTAAGTCGACGGCGTCGGGGAATGAAAAATGGCATCGACATAACCGATGATCGAGTTAAAGCGAAAACCAATATGGCGGCAAAATATTAACATGCGCTTGAAATTTCTATATGTACGTGATGTGCGTTAATTAGTGATGGGACGATTAATCAGAATCGTATCGGAATGTCGGGACCCTATTTCTTCACGCTTTCTTAAGGTTGTTAAGACCGTTCGTTTTTAAAGACCGTTTAAGTTTAAATATAACGCCGTTTTGCGGTGATTCCCAGATTGAGCGATACTGTGCCTTCGAAGCGACTTGCTTGATTTTCCTTACAAGCTACACAAATAAGTAGCCTACACATCCCCTCATTGTCCCCGAACCATTCTCTTCTGGACTCGGAATGGTCTATCGTGACCTATATATGACTCATGACAAAGACTTCAAAGAGAACTATCATCTTATATAAACGTTCACAAAAAAATTAGGTACTCTTTTTGAACTTTGGAACCTTCAACTTTGACATATTTTAACTAATTCTAACCAATAGTTAAATGGCTTTTGCACACGGCCACTTCTTATGAATGAAAAAATGAGAACAAAGCAGTAGTACAGTACATGTAATAGTCAAAATGAGGTTGAAGGATGAATGGTTGCCAATGACAACAAGTTTGGACACTGCACACGGTACATTTTATTATTCCATACGATCCCCTCAGCTTACAATTCCTTCGGTAACTTGATGCTAATAGGACTAACCAACAACAATGGTTTGGAAGATTGAGAGTAAACTGTCTGTAGTCTGTTATATATTTTAAAATCTGGGGAGCCTTGCTTGCAGTAAGCAGCCTATGATTTTGGTATCGTCCCATCACTAGCGTTAATAAATGATAATGTTCATGCACGTGTTTTTGAAGTTTTTTTTAACACAACAGCATTGCCGTTATTTGTTTGATGAAGCTATCGGCATGCTATAAAATTGTACATACATGTTTGCTAACAACAGAAGGTATATGTGCACCAACTGACAGCAGAAATTTACAAATTTAAAATAAAAACCAACGTCGATTATCGATAAAAACTTTTAATTTTCTCCAACACATCTCTCAAACTGGCGATTTAAGTTAGCAACACATGTCTCAGCGCAAGTGGGCTGTGTCGAAAACGTCACCAGCACACATAGCAAGCTGATCGCATAGCCATGGTACCAAAAACAACACAGAGCAAAAAGCAAGTGGGCTGTGACGTCACCAGCAGACACTGGTGAAACATTTTCAAAAGCTTGCGATTGGTCATGTGGATCGACTTAACCGATGTTAAGTGGCAAATTTGACCTTTTTTGTGCTCGTGTTATGAGGTTTCGGCGACTTAAAAAAATCGAATTAAACGACGAGAAAATACTAAGACAAAGAGAGAATTTGGCGGTTCCAAAAAAAAACGTCGACTTAATGGGGTGGTCGACCTAAGCGAGCTCGAGGTAAGTGAGTTCCACTGTATCTATAACAGACACTCCTTTCTATACTAGAAGATTATTGCATCCTATGCTAATCCATGGTTTATGTCTTCTAGTCTTGCATTTTTAGTAGAGTTTTAAATGTTGATGGAGTGTTGGTTTTCCTTGTTTGATCAGGCAACCCATTCCAAATCCAAATTCCAAACAGGAACAACAAGAATTTGCATGTCTTTGTTCTTGGATACAGAATAAGAAAGTGTTTTTATCCTTTTGTCTATCTGAGGGTTGTGTTAGATTATCTTTGTGTTGTATTTCCCAGTTAGAATTAATTATCTTATCATCATTACTCAATTGCTCTTCTATCCCTAGAGATAACAAATTTAATGATTTAACAAATGGTGTTACTCTTGTCAATTTTGAATATTCTCCATTAATGAATCAGGGAGCAATTTTGTTCCTATTGATCTGTTTTTGTTGGTGGATGGATTCCATACAGAAGATGAACATTCTATTACAGGTCTCACCAATTTAATGGAGCATCTTTGTTTTATACTCTTCTTACATCTGTAAAAGTTTCACTTTATAAAGCCCATGAAACATTATTGCCTGACAATACTACACAACAAACGGTGGGGGCCATAGAGAAAAAAGAAACTGTAGTGACAGATAAGTCACAAAACTACTAAAAAAAACTTACTGTTACATCAGGAACTTTTTTGGCTGGACTCTTAGGACTCGGGCTTGGACTGCAAAGTAAATGAGTATTAACAATGAAAGTAACAGAAACAAAGTTGTTTTTTTTTTTTTAAAGATTCAAAAAGAATATACTAGAATGGCCCTACTTGCATGTTAGTTAATCTTTAAGATTTATTTAGTGACAATGAAAATATAAATAAAAAGGAACATTAGTTTCTAACACATTAATAAATGTGTAACAATAGAAACTAGATACATAATATATTATGTCATAATGAATAACTAATAGTTCAAATGTAATTTATTTTCAAAACAAGATCTAACCTCATAAATATATTGATGGTATAGTCACAATTTTAGAAAATAAATGGAATTTATTAAATAATTACATATTATAAAAATTTATCATAATCTATGTGTACAAGTTATATACAAGTATTTTGTTCATATAATTAGATGTGATATGAAAATATGAAATCAATTTAAACATTTAAAAGACATGCCACATATTTTTTTCAAACAAATTCAGAAATGTTAATTCTGATAAGGAATATAAATATTTAACTAAAACTGGAATAGAATTATATTAATTTTATGTAAAACATTTCGGTACAATGACCCTAAAAATCAGCAAGCCATCTTACTGACAAAGTCAAAATGCAGAGATGGTCTATGAGGCTGAGGAGTTCAAGTGTTTTTCGCAAGATTCACAGACAATAAAATTAGTTTTATTCATTTGAAAGGTTACAATGAAAAACACTGCCAGATTAAGCCACTACTAGTCCAATGAACTTTATTACTTAACTCTGCTCTGGCATAAGTTTGTAAGATGTATTATTTTAAAAGTGAAACGAATTTAATAAACTCTCTATTTGATTTTAATTATTGTATCCTAAGGCTGAGAGATTTAATGTGTGACAATAATGTAGCAAGTAACATTTAGTCTAAACTCTCATCAAACTAACTAAATAATCTGTGCATGTGATTACTAAGCTAAAGTCTACTACAGAAAGCTGTAAAGGAAGTGAGCTATCTTACAAAATTAAAATTGAAATGATTTTATGTCATAAATGCGACCGAGTGTATCCTGTTTTCTTAGCAATCCGTATATTTTTAACTATTACCAGTGAATAAAATAGTTTTGAAAACATATGTTTTCTTCTAAATATTCAGTCCAATATCTCAAAAATAATGCCATAATGCTATCCTCCAATAGAATGCTATTTGAATGTTTTTCAATACAACATCAACAATAAGTATTGTTGCCTTAGGCTTGCGGTTTTCCTAGATACTTTTGGCAAAAAAATTACAATGATGCAAATAAATTAGAAACAGAAATTCAAGTAATATAAAGATAAAGCCTAAAAAAATTTGGCTCTGTTAATTTTTCAAATTTGATAAATAAACACACAAAAACAATTACAATGAGGAAAATTATAGTGAAAAATTAGTCCAACGTCAATCAAATTCCATCTGAGTTTTGACCAATAATCTTTGTCCAAAATTTAAATGCGTAAGATAAAATAAATACTGCTGCGTAAGATAAAATAAATACTGCTGTGATCAAAGGAAAATAAAAAATAAAAGTTACACTGAAATGAATCAAAAGTTTGTATTTCTCTTTTTGGCATTTACCCAATATGTTGGAGTGGGTTTTCCTGGGCAAAAGTCGCCATGTTATTAACAGTCTTCTTTCTCAAAACTAGATGAGTTCTGAAAATACAAGCAACAGTACTTAGCACATTCCTCTCTCTCTCAAATGAAGATGAGAACTCCACCTATCAGGCACATAAAGCTCATGGTGCCCAAAATACTAATTTTTGCTGGCTTTTCAGATAACTTTTAATGTTATCTATTTTCTAAGACAAGGAGAAAATTTTTGAAGTTATATTTTCCTGTTAGAGAAATATATTCAAAATAACCAAATGACAATAAATTATAGATTTATTACCTTCCATCTGATTTGTTGCCAGAAGTTATAGGACTAATCCCAATGTCAGCACCGAGTCGATTGCCTGATAAAAATAGAAATACCAGAATAAGTATACGCAGTCAACAAGAAAATATTTGAAAACCTATTATTTTACATTTTGTAATTCATCAATCTGTTTGATAAATAATACTATAATAAATCTATTAGGCTATCAGTTACTTTTATAAAAGTGATTAAATACTATTACTTCATTCCATAAACACATACAATTTATTTTTTTTCTTGTAATTGTGTTAATAGTGTAGGGTACAAATCACACTGGGTTGCAATAGCTGATTATAAAATTAAGGCTTTTCCTATTAAATTGATACTGCTTAATGTCTTTAGCTGTTGCAGAACAGACTGACCCAAAATTAACGAATTATTTAAACTGCAATTTCGACTTGGTGTGGTGTTGCTTATCCATGTGTATATAGGCAGGGCTTAGTGTAATTCTTAGACAAGGGTAAACTCATATGAACTAGCTGTATTAATAGTTCAAACAATGAGAAAGTTTGGTACAGATGTTTCTTTCAGGGAATATACTATTCCCAATCATTTTCACTTTGAAATTATCCAAATTATCATAAGAAGGCTGCATATATATTTTGTCAACTTCATTTACAATTTACAACATATAGAAATATGAATTAATGATTATAGTCATGTATTCATCATTTTATTTCAGATTCAAACTATTACACATGAACATTACATTTTAAAATATGAACTGAAACAGTTTCTAATTTGATAATAAGATTTTACTATTCATAATTAGTTAAACAAAATTTTATTGTTACCTGTCATAATAACTATGAAGAAGAAGGAACTTAATTTAAATATAAGCCAGCCACTGAGTTCAATTATAATTAACTATCCGTCCCGCGTCGTAGCATATGCTGCTAATGATTTAATGACGGGTGACATTTTATGAAAGTAATTGTTGAGGAGAGTGTGTGACTACTTTTCTGTCACTGAGCACAACGGAGAGCACAAAGTTATTATGCTAATGTCGAGAAACAAAGCATACAGCCGTGTTGCAAAGAAAATGGGAAATGAACGGGCACAAACACAAACATTTTTTTAAATTAAAAAGGGAATGTCTTAGCCGGGGCTTGAACCTACGACCTTCCGCGTGTTAGGCGAATGTAATAACCACTACATTACGAAATACATGCTATTCTGTTGTTCTGAAAGAACAAAGTAATTGACCTCAATAGAACGAATTGTTGGTCTCAATGACTACCACCCTCTGCACTACCTTTTCTTGCAAGCTGAATGGTCGGTGGGGCAGGAAGACAGCTCGGTGTCCGGCATGGTTGAACCATGAGAAGAATTGTATAAACAGATGAGAAGTATGTAACTGTTAACAATTTTGGATAATGTTCTTGAACTGTGGAACCAGTTTACTGGTTGTGAGTCACACGACTGCATTTAAATCGCTGTCAGTCAACATGGATCTAATCTTAAACTTGTTAATTTTCTTTCAAGAAAAAGCTTGCTCACAAATGTATGTGGACCCAAATAGTGACAAAAGTTTGGCAGCAAAGTTTTTTAAGTGTGGAAATGCCGCTGCTGGCAAACATCCATAAAACTAAAGCAGAAGAACTAACTTGAACTTCTCCCCTTAGGTTATTATCTGCTTGTAGGACAGCGCAAACTGTATATCATCCGGGGATAAATCAGCTTTTAAGTGGCAAACTTAGGATATTGAAGAGTGGTTACAGGTTCTTGAAGTCTTGGAAACTCCTTTTTAATTCTACAGCCAAGGCATCCAGGTGAACATTATACTTGTCAGCCATTTCAACAGAAATGGTTTTCAGTTTCAGCAAAAGGAAATGGGAAAACCTTTTTTTTACCTGCTTTCCTAGAGAGCAGGGAGAATTTTTCCTGAAATGATTTAACATGCACAGATATTTCATGTGCCGAAAGTTATTGCCTTGAAGTTTGACATTCATTTAATTCAACTTTTCCATTATGTCAATGGTAAACATGAAGTCTGACATCCACTCTTTATTAACAATGGTAGTAACAATTTATTTAAAAAACACTTAGTCTCCAGGAACATAAGTATTTCTTCCTTGAGATCAATGCCTTGCCCAGTCTCAGCCAGCAGACACTGCTGTAGTAGATAATATTGTATTAAGTTTCTGAATCTTCAAGGAGTGCCTTGAACTGCCTGTGGTTAAGTGGCATGGCTCTAATGAGGTTTATCACACTGACAAATGGGTCAATAACATTCCTGATGGATGACACAGTGGAGCGGTTAGAGTGTATGGTCAAGATGTTCTTTAATTTTATTTTTCATCAACTTCACCAGACCTAAATTTTTCCAGCCTAAGCATGCGTTCTATTGGTTGTTACACTGACCATCTTGTTCCACACAAACTTAGTTCTTTCAAGACAGTTCTCAACAGCAATATATAAATCCTGGCTTTTAGTTGTGTCTGTGAGTAACTCAACACTAAGTAATTCTTCCATAAGCTCAGAAAGAGTGTTTATTACTCACCTAAATACCAACAATAATGCTGTGCCCTGTACATAGGTACTTTTGCCCAATGCAAGAGAGTACCACAAAAAGTCTTTGCTTGCATCTTGTAGTTGGTGCATCAAATTGTCACTTATTTTTCAACACATCAAACTACAGTTATCCTTGCTAAAGAAATGCTGACAAATTTTGTTTTCTGTTCAAGACACACACAAAAAATTATTGCTGCCTCTTTGTTTGATGAACTCACTATCAGAAAAAGGCTCATTCTGTTTTAAGATCTAATGGGACAGCCCCAAACTGGCTTTGGTTGCAGCAACTTGTATTAAAGTTAAAGATAGTTTGGTGAAAGAAAACAGTTTGCTGCTTCTTTAAATTATAAACCCACTTTTGGCATTTCCTTTACTCTCTTCGGTCATTAAATGTTGCCCAAAGTTATAACCTTTTGTTTGGTGGTGTCTTTTTAAGTTTTACTCCTTAAAGAGGCCCACACATCCACGGCACAGCCAGAAGACTGCTTTGCTCCCAGCGCTCGTGAAGCAGTATTTAGCTGTCCATTCGTCATTAAAAACAAAACTATTATCCTCAAGCTTTCTATTTTGGGCAGCACTTGTGGTTAAATCAAAGACTATTCCCTTTTAAATTATAACTTTTACAAAACCGTTCAATATGTAAATTGTAAACAAAAGTCATTTTCAGTTGAGCTAAAATGCAGTTTCAAAATAGGGATGTTAACAATTAATGACTAATGCTCATTAATTCATTCTGTAGCAATAAAAAGAAATATGGCGTCACATCAAAATGCGCAACTTTAAAAAGTTCCCTTAAAATATTTGATTTCTTGTAATTTATTTAATGACGCCTTCGATGGCTTCACATGTGTTACGATATTAGAGTACAGCCTTACATTAAATACATATTAATGATAATAAAGTAATTTGCAACGTGCTAATTTTCTATTAGAAAATATGCTTTAAGGTAGGGTGGTGGATCAAAGCTTTTGGGCATCATATTGGAGAGGGGGAGGGGGTTCTAAGTTTTTGTGACGAATTGTGACGGGGGGGGGGGTAAAAATAGACTAAAATAGCTGATGTCATTTATGGACGTCCCCTTTAATAAAAAAAACTTTTAACATCGTGATTTTCATGTTGAAATTATTGAAGAAATACAATAGAACATTAAATTTTATTGTCTTCAACACTGCATGAAGGTGCAGTCCATATATGCTGTTACTCGCCTCGGCATGGGAGCGGAGAAAGGTCACTCATTTGTGACAATGTAAGACAAGGTGGAGGGGCGGTGTTTAAGAAATCAAAATGACATTAAATGCGCTACTTTAAATAAAAGTTCCACTTGATTGCTTACAATTTATTTATTTAGTTTTGTTAATTTTTCAATGGCTTAAAACATCTTACGATATTAGAGTGCATACTTAACACTAAATACATATTTCAATGACAAAACATTGCCATTCCGTTATGTTTATATAATGGCTGAAACACCAGTGAGCAAAAAAGAAACTTCTACTAATTTCAAGAAAATATAAATCGGACAGACATATTTTAGCAATGTGTGAACGTTTTGTTTGAATCAAATATTATTTACTTTTATGTAATTAAAAGTTCAGAATTTCGTTTGCATTAATTTATTAAGCATTATTGCATATCAACCTTGACTCTGTCAATCAAGAATGCTGTTTGCAGTCTGAGCAATTCACATTACTAGGCTTAGTATTATGCTAATTAAATTGGTTGTGCGTACGTACGCATTCAGTGGAGTTCTCCCCTGTACATACCCATAAGCAAAATGCCATTTTTTGAAGACACCCTCCTTCCCCCTGCTTGCGTACGTAATATATGGATGGCCCCTAAAGCAAGGGGAAGGAATATTTTGAAAAGGTTGCCAACTGTTTCTTGCTAAGCAATATCAGAAAATCTGTGACCAAAAGGGAGATGAATCTTTAAAGGAAAGAGGATACACTCTTGAGATGCTTTAGAGGAGTATATGTGCAGCATCCTGATCCTACTTTTATTCTTGACAAAGTAGTGATTAAGCTAGCGGAAATTAAATTTTTTATGAACATGAAATTCTGTTACTTGGTGAAACATACTACAGTGGAACCCACTTACCTCGAGCTCGCTTAGCTCGACCACCCTATTATGTCGACGTTTTTTATTGGAACCGCCAAATTCTCTCTTTGTCTTAGCATTTTCTCGTCGTTTAATTCGATTTTTTTAAGTCGCCGAAACCTCATAACACGAGCACAAAAAAGGGTCAAATTTGCCACTTAACATCGGTTATCTCGATCCCCATGACCAATCACCAATTTTGAAAATGTTAGCTATGATTTCTGTCTCACCAGGGTCTGCTGGTGACGTCACAGCCCACTTGCGTTTTGCTCTCAGCGCTGTGTTGCTTCTGGTACTATGGCAATGGCCATCAAGGCCACAAAAAATATCAGCTTGCGATGTGTGCTGGTGACGTCACAGCCCACTTGCGTTGAGACCTGTGTTGCTAACTTAAATCGCAAGCTTTTGAAAATGTTACTTATCGTTGCCAATCACCATCTCACTTCCGTATTTTCGCGCGTCTTATAAAAAGTTTTACGATTGGTTACGTTTATGCTAGCTAACCAATAAAATTGATCGTTCAATAACAGTTCACGCACTCTTGTTGATCTTGTCTAAAAGATAACATCCTGTAGCTATTCTGTTGTTTTATTTTTCATTCTAAAAATGTCTGGAGGAGGTAAGAAGAAACTGGAAAATCAGTCATTAGAGAAAAAGTATGATATCATACTGCAGCTAGAAAAAGGAGAAAAAAACAGTAGACCTTAGTCGTCAGCATGGCATTCCAGCAAACACCATTTCAGGATGGAAAAAGAAGGCCGACGTGATAAAGCAAATGTACGAGAAATCTGTCTTTGATCCAGCAAGAAAAAGACTTAGAGTGGCTGAGCGCAAAGATGTCGACGATGCCGTGTTTCAATGGTTCACAAAAACACGAGCAACAAACGCTAGTGATGGGACGATACCAAAATCATAGGCTGCTTACTGTAAACAAGGCTCCCCAGATTTTAAAATATATAATATAACAGACTACAGACAGTTTACCCACCCCCACTCTCAATCTCCCACACCATTGTTGTTGGTTAGTCCTATTAGCATCAAGTTACCGAAGGAAGTCCATTGATCGTATGGAATAATGGAATAATAAAATGTACCGTGTGCAGACTTGTTGTCATTGGCAACCATTCATCCTTCAACCTCATTTTGACTATTACATGTTTCATTCATAAGAAGTGGCCGTGTGCAAAAGCCATTTACCTATTGGTTAGAATTAATTAAAATATGTCAAAGTTGAAAGTTCAAAAGGAGTATGTGTACGTTTATATAAGAGAAGAGATCGCTTTGTCGTGAATCATATATAGGTCACGATAGACCATTCCGTGTCCAGAAGAGGGGATGTGTAGGTTACTTATTTGTGTAGCTTGTAATTGTAAGCTCAATCTGGGAATCACTGCAAAATGGCGTTATTCTTAAACGGTCTTTAAAAACGAACTGTCTTAACAACCTTAAGAAAGAGTGAAGAAATAGGGTCCCGATATTCCGATACGATTCTGATTAATCGTCCCATCACTAATTAACGCACAACACGTACATAAAGAAATTTCAAGAGCATGTTAATATTTTGCCGCCATATTGGTTTTCGCTTTAACTCGATCATCGGTTATGTCGATGCCATTTTTCATACCCCAACGCCGTCGACTTAAGCGGTTTCAACTGTACATAAAATTTTAGTAAATAGAAAGGCGTTAAGGCTTAAGAAGAGAATGCCGGGAGAACGAATGAAGACAAATGAATGTTTTAGGACAACAGATATTCATTTTAATGAAGTGATTAGCAGGTTGGCAGCTGGCCAGAACAGGAAAGGAACATTTTAAATAAAGTAAAATAATTCAATAATAAGAATAGTTCAAACATTTGGCCTTGTATTAATTTGCTTTTATTATAGAATTATTTTAATTTTTTTTTAAAAAGCCAATTTCAGCTACGCCATGGGTATTACTGCAATGTAGTTGCTATCCCTTGATGTCTATACTAGAGGAAAGTAGTTAAAAGCTAGAACATTAGTTGTACCTGTATTTAAAAAAGGTGAAGCTGGGGGTGGAGGTGTGCCATCAGCACTTGATGTGCCAGCGTCATCCATAAAATTTTCATTTGCTATGGTTCTGGTCATAGATCCTGGGACCTCCATCAGGTCAGCTCTGTAAGATAAAATATGTTTAAAAATTTTGATACACATTGGTGTTATACAAATACAACTATGAGGAGTATGTCAAATAAAATGACCTAAGGCCTTGAAATATTATTTAAGATGTGGAAATACTAAAATATCAATATGAATTTATGCCTTATTTTCATCTCGAGTAGATATGTTTTGAACTACAATTATTGAGTAATTAAAAGTCATAAAATAAATAATTTGATAAACCTTTTAAATAAGTTAAAGATTTCAAATTTTGATTTTAAAAAATGTTGTTTAGCTCCTGCTAAATCTTTTTTGATCATTGCTTTTTACATATAAATGGACATAAAAAAACTAAAAATCATTTCTGTTAATGAATTAATTTAAGACATCATGACATATATCTTATCTTATCTGTTACAGACAATTTTTCTATACAGGAGATTATTGCGTTCTACGCTTACCAATGGTTTTTGTTTAGCCCTGCATTCTTACTAAAGTTTTAAATCTTGATAAGTGTTGGTTTTCCTGCTTTCTTCAGGCAACCAATTACACGCCCTGAATTATGGGCGGGAAGAACAAAAATTTGTATGTGTTTGTTCTTGCACATGGATTAAGAAAGGTGTTTTTATCCTTATGTCTATCTGATGGTTGTATTAAGTTATCTTTGTGTTGTATTTCTAAATTAGAATTAATTGCTTTATGTTTGATTACTACTTTTCTCTTGGTCCTTCTATCCTCCAGTGTTTCAAGGTTTAAAGATTTAACTAATGGTGTTATTTTGTCAGTTTTGAATATTCTCCAGTAATGAATCTGGCTGCGCCTTTTTAATTTGTTCTAGTTTATCAATGTTTTCTAAGGTGGATGCGTCCCATACAGTAGATGCATATTCTAGTATAGGTCTCACCAAGGTGATGTAACATTTTAGTTTTATATAGCTATTACATTTATAAAAGTTTCTTCTTATAAAGTCTAAGGTTTTGTTTGCTTTTTTAACTTCATTGACATGGGGATTCCATGATAGTTACTCATTTATTATGACTCTTAAGTATTTTGCATCTTTAATTTGCATCTTTTTTCAGGAATGAAATATTTTGGATTTTTTTTTCTTTTGTCTTTTTTTTTGTTGTTACTCGTAACAGTTGACACTTTTCTGGGTGAATAGACATACTCCAGTTACTTACCCATTTTATCAATTAAATTAAGTCTTTTTGTAAAATTTTGTTCTGATTTAATTGTTCTAAAGATTATACAATCATTAGCAAATAACCTAACTTTTGTTCCTGTTGATATGTTGTTGGGTAAATCATTTATGTAAATTAAAAAGAGTAGGAGACCTAGCACAGTTCCTTGGGGAACTCAAGATTTAACCTTTATTGGTGCAGATTGTGATCCATTAATTACTAAAGTTTGCTCCCTACCCAATAGGAAATCTTGGATCCAGTGATGTAAGGGACCTGAGATTCCAAAGTAGTTAAGTTTTTTAAAAACTAAGGTGGTGAACTTTGTCGAATGCTTTTGAGAAGTCTAGTAATATTATATCTATTTGATCATTATTGTCTCAGCCTTTTGATTATTTCTTCCATCTTATTTAAATTCATTAAAACTTCCTAGTCGCCTGAGGCAGAAAATGATGATACAAAATATTTGTTAAGGATATTAAATATTAACTTTATTTCTCTTTTTGTTTGCATAGCTTTTTTGATTAAGAATTGAACCAGCAATTGTTAATTTTATTTGATGTTAGTTTTGATGGAACATTCTCATCCATAAGTTTTTAGATTTGTTTTTATATCGTTCCAAATTTCTTCTACTGGAAGATTTCTTCTATTTGTGTTAAATTTACTTGGTAAATTTTGTTGGAAGTTAGCTGCTGATTGGTGTATTTTTATTGAATTACATTTATTCCTAAGCTAGATTATTCTTCTAGGTATATTATTAATTTTTGTATTTATTGTACAGGTGACCCTAACAATATCATGGTCGGACAGTCCAGGAATTATTTTGCAGTCTACCATTAGTCCTGGTCAATTTTTAAAAAAATAAATCTAGTGGGTTTTTTTTTCCTTGTTGCTTTTTACTATCTGTTCTAGGTTTATGTCGTTTATAGTGTCTATAAAGAGCTCATTAATACCTTTATTAGTTTGATGATTATCAATTGCATAGTCTTTCCAATTTATATCTGGAAGATTAAAGTCCCCTATAAGTCAAAGTATGACATTTTTATGATTTTCTTATATAAAAGTTAATTGACAACAAAGATTCATCATGTACTCTAGGTTTGTATTCGGTGGTATATATATAATGCCTACAATAAGTGGTGCTAAGTTTGGTGTAAAAAACGGACTATATTAAAATTTGGTTGTGTAGTCATTTCTTCAGCTATGATATTTGATTTGATTGCAAGTAGCACTTCTCCATAAATGTCTGGTTTATCTTTTCTAAAAATATTATAATTGCTGTTAAAAAGTTATATATGTTGGGGTTCAACCATGCTTCAGACCCAGCAATTAAGTATGGTTCTTCTGTTTTTATAAATAGCTCTAAATCTGGAATTTTATTCTACAAGAAGAGGGGGGGGGGTCAAAATTGAAATTATTAAAAATATTACCAAAAATAAACTAGGATTGACAATAACTATATGAAAACAATAACAGTAGGTATGGAATAATGTACTATCAGTGAGGAAAGAGTTGGAACAGAAATTTAATCTTGGTTCATGATAACACAGGGAACTCATAGCAAGGGTAAACAGTCGTGTTAAGAAAAATGAATCACAAAAATAATTTGCCTGGTAAATGCTCAATGTCCATGAAGATCTTTTAGTTTTATAGAGAGAAAAACCTTCACTTTAAAGTTGTGTTCATGGAATAGGGGATACAAATGTGTATGGGATAATGCTATTGAGAGTGATGTAGCAAGTAAATTTCCATGGAATCAATGGGAAAAGGACATTAGACAGTCAAAGGTTAAGACAATAACGCTCATTAAATGAAAGGATGCAATTGAGGAAACCTGCTACATTGCAATAAAGACAGTCAAGCGGAAGTTGGATAAATCAATGTATAGCTAGATAGAAGCATAAAAATGTGTACTGTTAGCAAGAAAGCAAGTGAGGATATCTTAAATAAGGAATCTTTAGAATCTAACAGGAAAAAAAATGTTGAAGTCATCTCTGGACCTGGAAATTTTTAGTCAATTAACACAAAGCTATGCTTATGTTTGCCTTAATGCCTTGAAAAAAAATAAGACAGAGAGAGTTGTTTCATTACTAACCATTAAAATAGTTTCTAAAAAGTTAGGACAGGGGTCCACTTCCTTATCAATCTTTTTAAGACAATTGTGTGTTAACTCTTAATGTACCAAAGCGGTACCAAAGAGCGGTAATGCGCGACTCGATTGAACTCTCTTTAGAAACAAAATTACAGAAAATAAAAACTCTTCAGTGCGTGAAAAACGATGATTTCGACTTCCGGCAATGGCGGCTGTTTCCCTCGATAGTGTTATCTCTCGATTCGCGAAGTTTTTTAGAAGTTTTTACGTTTTTTTTTCAAAGATGCGATTTTGCTATACTTTATTACTAAAATAAGGTACTAAACTACAGGTAAAAATAGTTTTAAACTCAAAACGGTCTTACGGATACATAAAATAGCCATTCTTATTCTAAAAGATGACGTCAGTATGACAATAATAATATAAATGGATTTTACGCAATTTTTTTAAATTTCATAACCAGTTGATCGCACTTCGGGAAGCCTGGCCTATTAAGACACATCTAATTTTCAACTTCTATTTCTAGCTTTTTAAAACTAAACTAAGATTAGCCTTAATTACTTGATGGTACTTTAATGTAGAGTTGGAGAGATAGTAACAAAAATCAATATCAATTGGTCAATTATATTGCATCTTCTGATGTTGCAACCAGAGGCGTAACAACGACTTGGCATCTAGACACTTGCCAAGGGCTAATCATTCAGTTCATTCACATTTAGTATTTCCTACCTTTTGGCTATTCTAATACGGATTGGTTATCTCCAGATTTTTTAGACTAACGCTGAACGTTATCCCCAGAACTCTGTGAATGAAGTGGCTATTTTACTATTTGGACTTTAAGATTGCTTATGGACCCAATAGTCTTAGTAATCGAAAAAAGCTAGTTGGTTATGCGTAGTAAGCGATAATATAAATATATTTTTTAAATAATCACATAATAATTATCAACATATTATTCTCAATATGCATAATTTGTAATGTATGACCCGTCCATGAAGCTATGCAAGGTAACTCCCATTTTTTAAAAAAAATGAAAATATAGATGTAAAATAATTTTTAAAATGTTGGTTTCAAGAGTAACAGAGCATGTTTCTAGCCATAAAATATGGTGACATTATATAAGCTTTTATTAATATGTAAAAGAGAACCAAGTAAAAAGAGCCATAGTTTATTTGATGTGATTAATATTATTATTATTTTTTATTAAATGTCCATTTTTTGTATGTGTGCATGTTAATATTATGTACATAATTCTATATTTAATTATCTATATCCATTATTCTGCTTACAAGTTTCGATGCGTTTTGAACTACAATGACCTTTTTTATTACGGCAAATGAAGTTTGTCAGTTTATGCTTCAGTTTAGTGGGGGTTTTTTCTTTTATACTCTACGAGGGTGCATATTTGTGAGTTTAAAAAAACAATGTGTTTAAAAATTGGAATCCCCCCCCCCCTCACACACACAATAGTTTTTGTTTGATTATCATTTACATGCAGTGGTGCAATCTAAGAAATTTTGTAGGGGCTTGGAGACCCGGGAGGCTTAACCTCTTATGGGGCCCCACGTACATGGCGTAATGTTTATTGTGCAAAAAATTCTTGACACTTATTTGGGTGCCCCACTCAAGTAGGGGCCCGGAGGATTTCGAATTTCGTCCCCCCTCCCAAAACTATGCCACTGTTTACACTTTATATTTTAACTAGGGTATCACCCGTCATAAATGAAGGAAGTTTTAAAAATAAATATGTTTCAGCTTCAATCTCTTTATTTTGAACAAATGTTCATCAGAAAAAAATGAATAAACATAATATAAAAAATTAATGTATGTATGTATTTTTGTCCTTGATAGCTCACTAAACCATTCATCCGATCACAATTAAAATGTATTAAGCTTCCGGGATAATTTGTGACAAAAAAACCTTTTGAAAATTGACACTCATGGGGGACCGGAAACCTTTAATGTTTTATTCTCTTAAATGAGCTATATTCGAATTAGTTTAAGTTTTAGGTTCTTGGGAAATGAACGGATCTTGACAAAACTTACTACATATATATTTATAACCCATATTAATATACCACACTGCGTTCAACCCCTAATGTCGATTCCTTTGGGGCGGGGGGCCCAAAATATTTATTTTCGTAAGCGTTTAACACTTTATTTCTATTCTGATTTCAAACAACCTTGAAAGATATTGAAAGAAATATATATCATGATTTCGATTGAAATAAACAGGTATTTTAAAGTTAATCTCTTGCGCCAATTGGGTCTGGGGCGCTTAATATTGTTTTTGCCTATATGAGGTGTATACAAATTGTTTGGATCTTAACCAAACGTGGTGTGTAATGACCTTGATTATGGCCCTTTTTAAAATTTTATGTGAAATTGAATCTTTAATCTTCATCTCCTCGGGCCGGGGGTCCTGATTCTCTTTTCGTAAACGTTTATTTTATTTTCCAATCTATGACATGGTGTCAACAAATAAAGCTAATATAATAAATATGATCAAAATTATTTTATTTCCCATTCTATGACATGGTGTCAACAAATAAAGCTAATATATTAAATATGATCATAATTGAAATGAACAAATGTTTCAAAATTTACATCTTGCACCTACTGGGCCAGGGTACCCTTAATGTCATGTTTTGCTTATGTATATATAAATTTATATTGATATGAATCAATGTATGTATGAATGTTTGTCCATTAAAGCTGAATAAAAAATTCATCCGATCACGATGAAACTTTAGGAAATTGTTGGTTGCTCTTACGGAATGGTTTGTGTGAAAAAGAAATTTGAACATTGACATTCATGGTGGACGGCGGCCCCTATTTTTTTCATTTATATTTGTTATATACAAATTAGTTTATGCGTTTGCTACATGGAAAATGAATGGATCTTTTCCAAACTTAATACATACATACTTTATAGCCCATATTAAAATACAATACGTGTTACTGTCTTGACAAATATCGATTATACATTAAATATGATCCAAAATGAAAAGAACAAATGTTTTAAAATTTACATCTTGCACTAAGTGGGCCACAGAAGTTTTAATGTCATTATTTATCTAGATATATAAAAATTAAAGTATGTCTGTGTGTGTGAGTGTGTGTGTGTGCATGTCCTTTATAAACCATGAATCCGATCGTCGTGAAACCTTTGGAGATAGTTTAGTACGCTCTCTGGATGATTACTGGCAGCATTGTGTTCTATATTTAACACTCATGGGGCGCCGGGTGCCCATAGTGTCAATTTTTTATTACATGAGCTATAACAATAGTTTAAGAGTTAGCTACTGTGTAAATTGATGGATCTTAATCAAAGATAATATATAAAATTTATACAGCAAATAATAAAATACTATACGGCTCTGAACTCTTAATGATCATTCCTTTGCGGCCAGGGACACTAAATGCTTTTTTTTAAACCTATAAGTTTTTATTCCCCATGCGATTATTAATGATCTCGAGAAAAAAATGACAAATATATCCTATATTGTGCAGATTAAAAATGAAAAGAGTTTTCAACTTTACATTTTTCAATGAATGGGGTCATAATAAATATTCTTTTGCTAGTATGAGCAATATAAAAATAATTTTATGTGTCAGCTACTGTGCATATGAAAATATCTTAATGAAAATTTGTATACACAAACCTGATAGCCCATATTAAAAGGCTATAGGGCACTGAAAACGAAAAAAAAAAAGTAAATATTTATAAATATGAATAACAAAGAACTGTTTATTTGGCATGAATCCTGTAAAGTAAAACTTATCACAGGATAAAAGAAAATATTAAAGTATCAACAGTTAATCGAATATACAATTCAATGTACACGTTTTAAGAATCTAAATTAACGCTTTCATTATTTTCAGCTCAGGATCCTTTCCAGTTCTGTAGGCTATTAAAATTAGGGCTGCGGAAATTAATGATAAATTTCACGATTAATCGGTAAAAAAAATTTTTTTAGTAAAATTTAAAATAAGAAGTTTTTATAAGGAAAATAATATTAAAATATAATAATTGTTTTTACTTAACAATAATGAAATTTAAATTTATTGACATTAAATTGAACTACTTATATTTAAATATATCTCTTAAAAATACTGCTATATATTTTTTTATTCAAAATATAAGCTATGGGCATTTTATGAAATTTTCAGTTTAATGACGTCATAAATCTAATTTATTTTATTAATTTTTGTTTAATTCATTTATTTCCAGTAACAATTTCAATCATTTTTGGTGCGCTGGTTTCTAAAATTAGTAGCGTCATCGGGACATGAATTGCAAATTATATATATTTATTGAGTATTTTTGGTGCGCAGCTATCTAAAAATAGTAGCGTCAAAGACAGGACAGACGGACAGAAAGACTGAAGTTACATAACATACATTGAGAATTATATATATTGATGCATCTTAGACTAAAATTGAAAAAAAAAATGCTTTAATTATAGCTTCTTGAAAATATTGAGGATTTTTATTTTAATTCCTGAAACGTTTATATTCAATCTTAAATACTATTAACTATTGGTACTTTAATATTTCTTTTATCCTTTGATAAACTTTACTTTAATGGTGTCATACAAAATAAATAGTTCTTTGTTATTCACATTTGAAGACCTCAACATAAGAAACATCTATGTGACAGTTTTAATTTTTTTTAGTTATTGCCAGTATTTGATAGAGGATAAAAAATAGAATGTTCTGAATCAGGTTAAATTTAAATGTAAAATAATATGTATCTGACCCAAATAACAAATTATATTAAAACATATATATTTAATTGTAAATACTATTAACTGTTGATACTTCAATCTTTTCTTTCATCCTGTGACAAACTTTTCTTATTTTCATGCAAAATAAATAGTTATTTGTTATTTATATGTGTAAATAGTTACATTTTATTTTTTACGAGTTTTTTATAATGTTGTTATAATAATGTATGGACAAATGGGCGAATAAACTGACAAGTCATTATCTTCAATGAAGCCTAAAGGGCTTCAATCACAGATGTACTTGATATGGATAACATTACAGTCACATATTTTATTTTTAACGCACTGTGATGTATTATTGATGCAGTCATAATTGTGACGCACTATTCAATGTCGCAAGTAAACAATATTTGTGAATACTTCGAACATCAAACTGTTTTGCTGTAATATCACTTAATGATGTGTGTAATTCACTATGCGTTTACAACTATCATGATTATGTTATTATTATTCACGCAAACCTATATAGCCTAAGCCCAGACATTTTATTAATTACATATATACTCATATATATAATTTAAAATATATTATTTGCTCTGTATGTCTGTTCACGACGCTAGATTTTAGAAAGCGCATGGCTTAAAAGCTTTGAAAAAATAACTGTTTTGTAACGTCCGCAAACAAATGTTGAATATGGAAATGAGATTTAATTTTTCCCCTTTGTCTCTACATTTTATGATTATTTACTAAATGGCTTTCAGGCAAGAGGGACAATTACAAAAACTGAAATATATTTATTTTGAAAATGCCCGTCATTTTTGATGGGTAATACACTAGCCTTTTATATATTTCTCAAGGAAGGCTTTATCCCCAGAATTCTTTTTGAATTTAAAAAGGACAATTTGCATGACGTCTTCCTGGTCATATGGTAGTGTGAAAGATTGTTGGCATGCTGGTACACAGTTTGATTTTCAGTTGAGGAATCTTTTTTATTTTATTTATTATCTTGTTTTTAATTTTTTACAGGGTTTGATATTCGGTTTGATTTTTTAATTTCATTTTTAATAGGGCTGCCGAAATTAATTATTAATTTCTCGATTAATCATATCAAATTTTAATTATTAAATTATTTTTTAATGATTAATCGACCCATCACTAAGAAATTACTGGAAGTCAAAAAGAAAAAATAATAATTTTAAAAAATAGCGGCTGATAAATAATAACAAATTTACTGACAATTACAGAAGCTTTTTGGTTTTAAGCTATTGACTGACAGAAATTTTCAAAATGTTGATAAAGTTTGCCTACCATGGTTCTAACACTCTGCCTACTTATCAAACCAAATGAAAAGTGTATTAAGCTAATGGCAGTAATGGAGTCAGAGGCAGAAAATGATGACAAATCTTCTAATGAATTAATGCGTTACAAAATCGAGATGAAAGTTCCTAAACCCATTAACCCTCTACTATTGGTGGAAACTTAATGAACACTGATGTCCGATAATGTTATTCAGTTATTCCTTGTCAAGATCATTATGTGCACACCAGTTACATCAGCTCTACGTGAATGATTATTCAACTTGTCTGGTTATATTGTCAATTAGACCTGCTCATAATTTGAACAAAATAATGTCCACACACTTGTTCTTTTGCCTCAGTGATTAAAAGATGACATATAACGGAGCCATTAAAGTGTTATTTACATTTTCAACAAGAACGTTTAATAACTGTTCCTTATGACAACATAAATTTTAATTTTTGGCTTTAATCAAAATTAACGATTAATCAATAGTTAATTTTTCAAAAGTTAACGACTAAATTTAAATTAATCGTTAACAGCCCTAATTTTTAAACATTTGCTATTTTTATTTTTTAAATTTTATTTTAACCCTTTTGTTATTGTATATTATTTTAAATGACTCACTTTCATCCCATTGCAGCGCAACCTTGGGAGCAGCACTATTGACATAATATTCTGCCCCTTAGAATAACATTGTTCTATGTGAACTTTTGGTCGAACCGAGATATTTGCATTTGAAAATTTGATTTTAGTAGGGCTATATAGAGTAAGAACCTTGCTAATCTGCATTTCCCACAAAATAGTCTCAAGATAAAACTTTCATATTTTGTTATTCTAAGGGGGGCGATATACTGCCTATATTGCTTACACTACTAATAATAGTACTAATAGTCTATCCTATATAATATATATATATCTATGTATATATATTTACCTTTATCCTAAATCCTAGAGCTAGATATTATAATATAGATAGTATATAGCTCAGTATGACAGTTTCTAAAATATATATTTATAATCAAGAGACAGTTCATAAAGCACGTCACACTCCAGAGGGAGAGGGTGTGTTAGAAGGTGTGACAGTTTGTGATATGTCAATATGTGTGACATCACAGTGTTTTAAATAACATTTTAATTATTTTGTTAATAAACAACAAAAATTTGTTCAAAAGTGAGGTGTATTTAAGGGGGGATGGGTCCAAGATTTGTGACAGGGGGAGGGTGGGGAGTTTAAAATGGTCAAAATTAGCGTGATGTATACGGACAGCCCCCAATATGAAAAACAATAAGGCTGGCACTGGCACTGTTTTCTTATTCAGGTCAGATAAAATTTATAATCGTGAAATAGCTTGATTGATATATGATATACATGATTCAATAATGATAAATAATGCTCAAAATTATCCACAGAATTCTGTAACGTTGAGAATCTGAGAATCATTCACATAATTCTAATTATTGACCAGAATTCTGGGGATAATCATAATGATAATGCCTTCCTTTTTAATATCTATTTGTCAAGGGCACCAAATATAAATTAGCCAAGAACATGCCCAGGGACACTTCAAGCTGTGATTAAAAATTAAGAAAAGTACCTCAAACTACTTAGTCTTATGTCTAAATCTATTACTAATTGGCTACTAATACTGTCTAATACTAATAGTAGTACATATACTATTCATATAGCAAGAAATAGGGCAGTGGCTATTGAGACACTAACGTCTTAATAGCCCACAGGCTATTGAGACGCAAACAAAATAAGCCAATGAAAATTAAGTATTTAAGGTTGGCGTATTTAGGGGTTGTCCTTGACTGACATCACGCGCCAAGTAGGGTAAGGGATGGCAGGGGGTAATGCATTTTGTGACGATGTGTAAGAGGGTTTAAATATGTAAATGCGCAACTTAAAATAAAACTTCTACAAAAATATTCGATTGCCTTATAGCCGTATAAGACATATTTAAACGTCACAGTGTTTTATTCATGTCCAATTTATTGAAAAAATACAATAGAAATAATAGAAAATTATAATTTTATTGTCTTCAACAATGCATGAAGGGGCCGTCCATACATGACGTCACGCTCCTGTGGGTGGGGGGCGAGAAGGGTAATGCATAAGTGATGATGTAAGACAAGGGGGCGGGGCGGAGTTTAAGAAATCAAAATGCGCTACTTGAAATAAAAGGTCAACTTGATTGCTCACAATTTATTTAGTTACATTTTCAATGGCTTCACATGTGTTAGCGATATTAGACTTAGAGTAAAGACTTACAATAAATACATATTACATATTTCTATGACAAAAATGTTAAATGAAACGTGGTAATTTTATATTTTTTTTTTTATTTTTTTTTTTTTTGGGGGGGGGGGGGGG
>MUZC01004641.1:171238-214650 GCA_002072015.1 Radix auricularia | reverse complement strand
GGGGGGGCAATCAGAGCTTTGTGAGGTCATATTGTGGAGAGGGGGGTCTCAGTTTTGTGACAATGGGGAAATGGGGTAACAATCGCATGATGCCATTCATGGACGGCCAAAAAAACTTATAAAATATAAAGATATAAGCAGTGAAATCGCAATCCCGTTATGTATATCTAACTTATAACGGCTGAGACACAGGTGGGCAAAAGAGAAACATAAATCAGACGGATATATTTTAGCAATGTGTGAACGTTTGGTCTGAATTTAAAAGTTCAGAATTTCGTTTGCAATTTGCATTAAAATATAAAACATTATTGCATATCAGTCTTGACTCAGTCAGTTACAAATGCCGTTAGAGTTTGCGCGGTTTACGTTACTAGGCTTATTACTATTATGCAAATTACATTTGTTGTGCATAGGTACACATTCAGTGGAGACCCCCTCCCCGTTCGCATCCATTCATATGCAAAATGCCATTTTTCGTAGACCACCCCCCCCCCCTGCTTGCGTATGGATGGCTGCTTAGGCTAATTGATTTGTGGCGTGGCTTATACTTATACTAAAGTAGTCCGATATGCTTAAATAATATATCATTTTAAAGGGCTTGTCACGAAAAACATTTGTTTTGTCTTTCTACCTATTATAGAAGTGGAGTAATGATTTTTTTAAATTATTATTATCTTCTTTTTTTTTGCCACTGAAAATGTCCTTAAAGAAATAGCGAGCAATCGAAAAAAAATTTTTTATAAATTTTATTTAAAGCTACGCATTTACATGTGACATCATATTTAACAACCTCTCACACACAGTCACAATTGCATAAAATTGCATGACTATGACTCATGACCCCCTCCCTTACCCCACTTGGCGTGTGATGTCAGTGAAGAACTACTACTTAATTTTCATGGGCTTATTTTGTTTGCCTCTCAATAGCCTGTGGGCTATTAAGACTAAGATGCTAGCGTCTCAATACTTGTCAATAGCCACTGCCAGAAATAGTCGATATTGCGTGACAATAGTAAAAAGTAAAATGAATCTTTATACTTTATTTTATAGGCCTAATTAATTATAATTTATGGCATGCCTATACTATACTATGACTATGACATTTGAATTTGAATTGATTTGTGAATGTGTTAGGAATGCTAAGCTTTTTCTACTATTAATACTATTATTGATCATTGTTTAATTAGAAGAGTTAAGCTTAAACTTAAAGTAAAATTAAAGTTCATATCCAATGCCGCATTTGATTGTCAATGCAACGCCAAGGCCAAAGCTCATCGTCATCATGTACCGTGTAGTGTGTAGTCTATAACTATAAGATTATAAGGGTTGGTTATAATAAGAATGGAATGCGTAAATGTTGACTTTACCGATCTTTGAGAACACTGTATATTACAAGTATGGATATTTTCCTCGTCCATGGTAGAAATTATAAAAGCTTTTAGTTGTTTAAAATGATAAACAGTGCACTGAAAACAGTAATGATGGGCTCTGTTATCATATTTTAATAGTCGTCAATCAGTTTATTTTGGTTTATTCACAACGAGGCTTTTTCCGGTGACATGTTACATTTAGCCCGATCAGGGTTTCTTATCTCAAATACGTTGGGGAAAAGGGGAGGGGAAGGTTCGGGGTAGCTGGTGGCGTGCTTATGAATTTAAATTGAAATTGAAGTGTTCTCATTCCGGTATCATTCATGAATGGGTTTCAATAGCTATCGTTTCATGAATTTGTTAAGTTAAAAACGGTCCATATTTTTTTAAAAATATGAATATGTTGAAGTATATTGCGTTGGTCGTTCTGTTGTTTTTTTCAAACGCCAATAAATTAAAATTTATGATTAACAAACTTTCTCGCATCCAGGAATCCAGGAAAGATGAAATTCAACACATATGTTTAATTAATTTAATAGACTGATCCCCTCAATTGACTTCTTAAATTTTGTTGGAGCAGTTGACCCCGGTTAACAGGGACAGCCCACAGGTATGTTATTGACACCATAACTTAAACCAGCTTAGAAGTGATTTACCTTTTTTTGAATCATCGTCAGCAACACAAATGTGTGTAGGTATCTAGAGAAGCAGAAATCAGCAATTAATTTCTCGATTAATCGTTAAAAATTTTAACGATTAAATTATTTTTTAAAGATAAATCGGCCCATCACTAACAAATTATTGGAAGTCAAAAAGTAAAAAAAAAAAAATTAAATAGCGGCCGATACATAATACATTTCCTGACGTTTACACGTACATTTTGGTTTTGAACTATTGGCTGACGAGAATGTTCAAAATGTTGATAAATTTTGCCTACAATGGCTCTAACAATTCACCTTCTTATCAAACCAAATGAAAAGCGTATTAAGCTAATAACAGTAATCAGTGACGTCACTAGAGTTGGTGTCACCCAGGGCGTTAGCTCATGGTGTCACCCCTTCACGACTTAACCTAGAGAGCTCCTCTGAGTTTTCCAGCGCCAGATAACGGGAAAATACATAATTTTACATTTTGGTGTCACTCACTGATGGTGTCATCCGGGGCGGCTCGCCCCCACTGCACCCCCTGGCGACGCCCCTGGCAGTAATAGAGTCTGATTCAGAGACAGAAAATGACGACAGCCTTTCTTATGAATTACTGCGTTACAAAATGGAGTTGAAAATAGTAAATAGATAAGCGTATGACGCCATAATATTATGTATCGAAGGAGCGTCTGTGACATAGATCTATCTGAATCCATTAACCACAATGGTGGAAACATAATGAACACTCATATCCGATGATGTCATTCCTTGCCAAGACCGTTTTGTGCATACCAGTTACCACAATTCCATGTGAATGGTTGTTTAACTCGGCTGGTTATATTGTCAATTAGACCCACTCATCACTTGAACCAAATAATGTCACAGGGCCGGCTTTAGGCATAGGCAAACTAGGCAGCCGCCTAGGGCCTCGGATGTTTTAGGGGCCCTGCACAGGAATCATAGATAAAAATATTTATTTAAAGAGCGAACTACGACCAAGATCAAAACAACCAGATCCACTCAATCAGTTTAATACTGATATTATAGAGCATGTTTAATTAAAATTTAATAATTTTAAATGTTATTTCATCTGCCCAGACACATCTTCACAAGATTGACAAACATGTAATCTAAATTAACATTAAATATGCAACTGTTGAATATCAAATATTTTAAGTAGTGAACACTTAAAATTTCAATTTTAAATTATGTTGTAAGTAGCAAAATAGGAAATCGACTCTGAACATGGATTTAAATTTGGAAATTTTGTGTTGATAATATTATTTGACGAAATTAAGCTAAAACTTAACTGATTTTTCAAAGTATACAATTTGTTTTCGTTTTCAGAGCTTAGCAACGACGTTTTTTTTTACTTTCATTTTTAAATTATCTCTTTAATACTGACAATTTATGAAGTACAATAGTCGATATTTATCGATTTAGACCTTGAACTCAGGGGCGGATTAAGACTGCACGGGGCCCGGGCTGCAATGAAACGGGGGCCCTATCCAGCCAGCGTCCCTTAAAATAGAATGATTGTTAGCAGCTAATATAAGACTGTAACTAAATATTAATAATAGAAAAAAACGAACACGAAAAAATAACTGTTTGAAGAGTTTTCGGTATGTTACAATTGAGTGTGAAAAGAAAATTTTATTTTCCACTGCTGGGAATCGAACCCCACACCGGTTGCATCACGCGCCTGTACTCTCTCCACACGGCCAGCGGAGCTTGCCTAATATGAGAAATTTTAAACATATAAACTATACTTTATACAAAGATCTCTTAGTGAGCCAATTAAATCACGTTTTATCGATTATTAACACTATTAGGTCTGAATCGCGATCAGTTGTATATTTAATATTTTTATATTTATTTAATTTTCTATATTTTAAATGGTTCGTGCAAACATTTGTACACTTTTGTTATAAATATAAAAAGTTAGGGGGCCCCTAAACCGTCAGAGGCCCCTGGCTTCAGCCCACTCAGCCCCCCCCCTTAATCCGCCATAGCTTGAACCTATCACATTATAAAGTTCATTTAATCGACGCTCTTCCTATAGCATTCACAATTCCGATTACTATAGTATAGGGGAAAGAAGTTTTTCCAAGTTGAAATTAATATTTAAAAAAACTATTTGAGAACGACTATGACGCAAGAACGTTTGAACAGTCGGGTAATAATATCTATCGAACGAGATATCGCGCAGTCTCTGTATTATTTACAATTAGATGCCCGCGGCGTAGCATACGCCGCAGATTTGCTCATAGATAGTGCAAAGAAAGTGGGGGAGGGGGATGAACAGACACAAACTACATCATGATGAAATCGGAACAACGCGAATAAACCTCGGATACGGGGATAACCGTGACGCATTGTTAATCTGGAAACATGTGCACTGTGGTTAGCCACTTGCCACCCCGCACCCTCCTAGCTTGCCTACCAAAAACTAATTGGTATAACCTGACAAATGTCATTCGTCAAGCTTATATCCAATCGTCTTGCGCTTGTTATGGTGTTGCGTAGTCTTGCTCGAAAAGAAAGTGGGAAATGAACTGCCACAAACACAAACATTTTTAAAAATTAAGAAAGTAAATGTCTTAGCTGGGGATTGAACCTGTGGCCTGTGACCTCCGCGTGTTAGGCAAATGTAATAACCAATATACTACGAAATGCATGTTATTTTGTTGTTCTGAAAAAAAACATAGTAATTGACTTCAATTCAACATCGATGACCCCCTACGCCGTGCACTAACTTTTCTTGCAATCTGATTGGTCGATGGGGTGAGACAGCTTGCTACTAGGTGTCGGGCATGGTTGGACCATGATGAGAATTGTATATATAGATTTATTACAGACTTTGCTGCCATCAGAGCAAGAAAGGTAAATTTTCGTTGAAGGTTTATGACAGGGGTCGGGAATATTTTTGTCTGAGATAGACATGGACACCATATATTTTGAAAAGTAATTATGTGAGAGCCATACATTATGTTTAAAACTAAAATTTCAATTGAATGTGTGCATTTTGTGTAATTTCAACATTAAAAGTACAATAATTTTATCTCTTATTTCTTTGTAATAACATTGTTATGCTGTTGCTACCCAACACTAAGTATTTCATACCATTAATGCGACTTATGGCGCTACAAGGTTTTGCTGATGGCTTTGAGTTTGTACGGTCGATACGTGGTGAGGTTAAAAGCTTCATGCAGGCGTTGAGACTTCCATTAGTTAACCGTGATGGTTAACGTGATCGCTGGTTGGTCGTGATGTTCTTTAGATGTGATAACGACTGCTCGGATGCAGGTGTGTAATATGATGGGAATCGTGCTAAGTTTTGACAATCAGTTGGTCTGCGTGTTGTAGTTTGTTAAAAATTTCTGCCCACTTGTGTTCGCTCAACAAATGTGCTTGCTATCGTGCAAATCTTTCCATATCTTCATTCAGTGACTTGAACATATTCACCCTGAGGCCTTCAGGTCAATAGCTTGAAGCTCGAAATCTCTGACGGAATCGAAGAGAACAATGAAAAGGCAATGTGGCTCAGCCGACTTTAAGAGATACCAAAGCGACTGAGAACACAGGAGCGATGAGGTACACATTACTACGGGTACACACAATTGCGCATGCCTGGAGAGCTAAAGTATTCATTGTATGAAAGTAATTGTTGAGGAAAGTTTATGACTACTTTTCTGTCACTTGGCACAACGGAGAGCACGAGGTTATTTGCAAAATTCATGTTCGAAAAGAAAATGAGAAAGGAACGGGCACAAAGACAAACATTTTAAAAAATTGAAAAAGTAATGTCTTAGCTGGGGATTGAACCTGTGACCCCCGCTTGTTAGGCTAAATATAACCATTACAATACGAAATACATGTTATTTTCGTTATGAAAGAACATACTAATTTACTTCAATTCAACGAAATTTTGAATGTTAACTACCTTTTCTTGCAATCTGATTGGTCGGTGGGGTCAGAGGTCAGACAGCTTGCTACTTCGTGTGCGGCATGGTCGGACCATGATGAGAATTACATATATAGATGCAGTCATGCAGCACAAAACTATAATTCAAGAAAGCTATGCCTAATATTTTAGAAAATTAAAGAGATTAGGTGACGCAAGGTAATATGGTAAAACTACACTACAGTAGTGGAGGCAATTTGGTCTAGCGACAAACTTAAATGTCTGTAATGAAAGCAGGGCCGATCTTAGGCCACTGAAACTTATGCGGCCGCACTTTCATAGGCCCGCCCATCTTTATTTTCTCTTACTATCATTATTAATTCTTTATACCTTCCCAGACTGAGCCCCACGTAATCCATTTCGAATTTCGCATATAAAGCCGCATAATTAGGGCTCCGCAACAGCTAAGGCCGGCCCTGAACACAAGATTTTAATATGATATGAATATGATATAATATTTAAATGCATTAGGATTAAACGCAATAATCTTTTGTATTGAACGAGCGTCTGTAGGAAAAAGATAAGATATGATAAGATTTCAGCCACGAAAAACGATGCTCCACATGAATAGTTTAAATTATTTTTGAACAACAGATGACATCACATAAGAAGTTCTCCAGATATATGAAATATGTAGGCTATATATGGCCGAAACGCCAAACGATTTCATTAAATTTTTTGGGCTTCTTTTAAAGTGTTTGGGATACTTTCATGTATTTTGTCAGCTTCTTTTAGTAGTATTAGTAGATAACAAGGTCAGGTCTGCACGCTACAAAGATATGATGTTTTATAATTAGTTTGATTGTTATTATCTTTAAAATTACTACAAGTTTACAAATAGTTTGCAAAATCTTTGTCTGTATGAGACCCATTCACCAATGAAAACACTGATAAACTAGAGGGGGGGAAGCTGCTAGATTCTTTACGGAAGAATATTCAAAACGGACAAGTTAATTTTAAAAACCTTGAAACACAAGAGTGTGACTAGAGGATAGAAGAACAATTAGCAAAATAGTAATAATACATAAGGCAACTAATTCTAACTTGGAAATAAAACACTAAGATTACCTAATTAAATGGAACCATGTATAGACAAAGTGATACAACCACTTTTCTTTTTCCTAATGCAAGATCAAACAATACCACTTCTCGTTCTTCTCAGTTCTTCTCGTAGGGAATTTGGACGTTGATAGTGTAGTTTTATCAAACCAGAAAAACCAATACTATATTTACATTTAGAACTCTAATAAAGACGCAAGACTATAAATAAACCATGGTTGAGCGTAAGACGCAATAATCTTCTGTAAAGGAGCATCTGTAACAGATAAGAAGAAGATACAAGATCGGCTATTTAGTACTTGAGTTTATGTAAATAGGCTCCGAATCTAGCAATTTACCTAATTTACCATTTTTTATTATTATTTTATCAGTATTGGTTTTTGTAATCATTTTTAAAAAAATTCTTTAGGTGCACATTTAAATATTGAGGGCTTGATTAGAAATGTGTGGTTTTTTTCTCAATAATCTTTTTGTTTATTTGGTGATATTGTTTTTTTTATCTGATTTATTTATTTTTTATATTAGAAAGCGGTGTCAACCAAAATAATATTTTGGCTACCTTAAGTGCAAAGCGTTTATTTTATTTATTCATTTTCTCTATGAAAGTAACTTTGGAAATATCCACCACGGATTTAAGGCCAAGCAAACAATAGTTGAATAATGCTGTTAATTCATTAATCTAAGGCAGGGGGGTCCAAATTCAAAAGTATACCGGGCCCCCGCTTGAGGGGGGGGAGGGCCAAAGGGAGTCCGAAAAAAATCATTACATATTACACCACCTCCATGTATGCACGGCCACCAAAGTGGTCAAGCCCCCCTCCCCAGGACCCAAATCCGTCAAATCCCTACAAATCCCTAGCTACGCCTCTGAACTATAGCTAATGAAATGGCCTTCATGCGTGTAGATATCCCGTTATCTAAATTTTATGACGCCAAATAAATATTCCTTGATGCTCTAAAACTGTTTTTCTTTTTTTTTTTCACTGTGTCTGTTTTTAGTGATTGTATTGGGTGTTTTGATAGCAGGAAAATATATCCGTCGCTTTCAATTGTCCACAAAGCTTTTCTCAATGAAATATCCAATGTGGAAACCAAAGTCTTAAAGTAATTATTTAATATATACGAAGCCCCATAAAAATTATATGCAACAGAAGTAAAATACTCTATATACTGTTTCCTTTTCTACAAAATACTTGTATGTATGGCATCAATGATTGCTGACTTAAGATGTTTGAATTATTATTTTGTTATTGTTGTTGTTGTTGTTTTTTGTTTGTTTGTTTTTGTTTTGAGAACTGTGAACACATTTGCTTGTGCAACTGCTAGAACCTCATATAAGAGCTCAAGGAAAGGATTATCAGCTTAAGGCTATTTTTGTATTGGGTAAGATATCTATATATATAAAAATGAAAATATGTCTGTGTGTGTGTGTGTGTGTGTGTGTGTGTGTGCTTGTCCGTGGTAACTGACTAAACTATTCATCCGATCGTCATGAAAATTTTTAAGACTGTTGAGTACCCTCACGGAATGGTAACTGGCTACTTTTTTTTCTCAATCTAATACTAAAGGGGCGCCGGGGGCCCCAAATGTGAATTTTTGCTTATATGAGCTATATAAAAAATAATTTAATCGCTAACTACTTGCTTTTTTGATTGATCTTAACCAAATTTTGCAATTAAATTCTTGATAGCAATTATTTAAATACCATAGTGCACTAAGTTCCAAATGGCAACTCCTTCGAGGCTGGGGGCCCAAAATACGTGTTTTCTTAAACGTTTACGAATTTTTTCACTATTCAATTATTAAAGGTCTTGACAAATAATGATAAATGTATCCATTATTATCCATCTTAAAATAAACAGTTGTTTTGAGCTTTATATCTTGCCCCGAATGGGCCCCTGGGGCCCTTAATGTCGTTTTTTGCCTATATAAGCTATATAAAAATTAGTTTAAGCGATAGCTACTTGATACATTGATGGATCTTAAACAAACTTGGTATATAAATACTTTATAGTCAATATTAAAATATTATAGGGCACTAAACTCCTAATGGCAACTCCTTCGAGGCTGGGGGCCCAAAATACCTGTCCTCTTTAACGTTTAAGATTTTTTTCACTATTCAATTATTAAAGGTCTTGACAAATAATGAT
Source organism: Radix auricularia (assembly GCA_002072015.1). NCBI lineage: Eukaryota > Metazoa > Mollusca > Gastropoda > Lymnaeidae > Radix > Radix auricularia. The sequence continues at coordinate 205,463 of MUZC01004641.1, read as the reverse complement.
AAATGTATCCATTATTATCCATCTTAAAATAAACAGTTGTTTTGAACTTTATGTATTGCCCCGAATGGGCCCCTGGGGCCCTAAATGTCGTTTTTTGCCTATATAAGCTATATTAAAATTATTTTAAGTGATAGCTACTTGCTACATTGATGGATCTTAACCAAACTTGGTATATAAATACTGGATAGTCAATATTAAAATATTATAGGGCACTAAAGTCCTAATAGCAACAACTTCAGGGTTGGGGGGCCCAAAATACCAGTTTTAGTAAACGTTTAAGATTTTATCCCTAAATTTAATTATTAAAATTCTTAACAAATAATGATAAATGTATCTATTATCCGTATTGAAATGAACAGATGTTTTGAACTTTATATCTTCCCTTGAATGGGCCCCTGGGGCCTTTAATCTCATTTTTTTTCTAATATGAGCTATAGAAAAATTAGTTTATGCGTTAGTTACTGAGTAAATGAATGGATCTTAACCAAACTTTTTATTAAAAAAACTATGTATACCATATTAACATAATAAAGGGCAATGAACTTCTTATGTCCTTTTCATCGGGGCCGGGGGCCCCAAATGTCTTTTTCTTAAATTTTAAAGATATTTTTCCCCATTCATTTTCAACAATCTCGATAAATATATTCATAATGAAATGGAATAAAAATGAACAGATTTTTGAAATTGACATCTTGCACTGAATGTGGCCGGGGGCCCCTAAATATGTTTTTCCTTCTATATCTATCTCTATATTGTGTGTGTGAGTGTATGTCGTTTAAAGCTGACTAAAACATGTATCCCATCGTCATGAAAATGTTTGTGACCGATGAGTACCCTTCAAGAATGGTAACTGCTACTTTTTTTCTCTATTTAACACTAAAGGGGCGCCGGGGGCCGATAATGTCATTTTTTTGGTGCTAAAATTGGCTATATAAAAATTAGTTTAAGCGCTAACTACTTGCTATATTGTTGGATCTTAACCAAATTTTGCAATTATATTCTTGATAGCCAATATTAAAATACCATAGAGCCCTTAACCCATAATAGCAGCCCAATTGGTGCTGGTGTATAGCTTACTAAACCATGTATTCGGTCGTAATGAAACTTTTGCAGACTATTGTGTGCACTCCCAGAAAGTTAACAGGTAATTTTCTTCGTCAATTAAACACACATGGGGCGCCGGTGGCCTATAATGACATTTTTTGCTTATGTGAGCAATAGAAAAATAGGTTAAGTACTAGCTACTTGGTAAATTGATGGATCTTAACCAAATTTTGTTTTAAAAACCTTGATAGCCAATATTAAAATACTAAAAGGTCCTGAATTTTTAATGATTAATTCTTCGGGGCTGGGGGTGCCAATTGTCTTTTTTAGGGGGGGGGGTGATTAATGTTTAAGAGATTTTGTCAATTCAATATTTAATCAACGACAAATATATCCATTATCATGCAAATTGAAATGAACATCGTTTTTAACTTTACATCTGGCTTTAAATGAGCCCCATCATGTCTTTCTTTTCTTTAATTAAGTTTATGCGTTAGGTTTTGTGTAAAAGAATTGATTTTAACCAAAATTTGTTAACAAAATCTTGGTAGCCCATATTAAAATGCTATAGGGCACTAAAATTCTAATGTAATTTACTTTTGGGCTGGGGGCCCCGAATGTCTGTTTTTGGTATATGCTTAAGATATATTCCCCATTCAATTTTTAACAATCTATAGGAATATATATGAATGATGAAACTGAATTAAAATGAACAGCTTTTTGAAATTGACATCTTGCGCAGAATGGGCACAGGGGCCCCTAAATGTCGTTTTTTCCTTTATATTACCTTTACAAAAATTAGTGTTAGTTTAAGTTACTAAGAAAATAACGGATCTTGCCAATTTTAGTACATAAAAACTTAAGAGTTTATAAATATTTTCTATAAGTAACTGAACTCTTAATGTCCATTCCCTCGGGCAGGCATACCGAAATGTTTTTGTAATGCGCGTTAATAATTTAATTCCCCAATCAATTTTACACGATATAGAGAAACAAAGCTTGAGTACAATGGCGATTAAAAAAATAATNTATATATATATATATATATAGATTTATTTATCCATTTGCTGGGAAACTTGGACTTTTTTGCACACTTCCGTGTAGGTTTTTGGCATAGTAGTTTTTAAAACAGATCACGCATTGAATTCTTAAAAAGTCATTTTTACTGCGATCGTTTTAAGCTTTATATCTTGTCGTGAATGGGCCCTGTGGCTCTTAATGTCTTTTTTTTTTGTCTTATAAAAATTCAAGAGTCTATAAATAATTACTCTAGGAAATTGAACTCTTTATGTTCATTCCTTCGGGTAGGCGGCCCCAAATGTTTTTGTAATGCGCGTTAATAATTTAATTCTCCAAAGCAATTTTACACTATATTAAGAAACATAGCTTGAGTACGAAGTAGCACTTATTTTAGAGCCTAGCCCTTTTAAAAGCTTTTAAATTATTATTTTATTTATCTGTTTGCCATGATCTTTGGACTTTTTTTCGCACTTCAGTGTAGGTTTCTGGCATAATTGTTTTTAAAACATATCACTCATAGGATTCATAAATTGTCATTTTTACTGAGATCGTTGCAACGCACGACCGGGTCTGCTAGTAATATATAAAAATTGAAAGCACATTAGTTAATTGGAGAAAATGTGTAATTTGTAGACATTTCAAAAAAAACAAAAACAACACGCATAACAACCTAGGGTCATTTTTGTGTGTGTAAATTCCTCTTTTTAAAAAAAAAAAATAATTGGTTATATTAGTATGCAAATGTATGTGGTTTTTAAATATTATATATATTACCTATGAAAAAGTTGTATATTAAAAACTAAATATTTTTTGTGGAAATTTTGAAAAAACTAAATTAGCAATCAACACTATAATACAGAACTCCACAACCAGTGTGTCACAACTCTTTATCTTGAAAGGGGCCCTCAATAATTGACATTATGCATTTAGGGGAAGGGGGGGGGGTCCACACATTTGTGACAATGCGTGACGAGGGGGGGAGGAAGTGTTTGAGAAAGGTGACGTCACATCAAAACTCTCACCTTTAAATAAAAGTACCTCTTCAATATTTCATTTGTTAAAATTTATTTTACGACGTATTACATGATTTCACGCGACTTACGATATTAAAATTCAACCTTACACTAAATGCACACTTAAATGACAAAAAGGTGATTTAAACGTGATTTTATGGGGGGGGGGGCGGCAAAGCTTTGCGACTACATGTTGGAGGGTGGTCTAAGTTTTTGTGACGAAGCGTGACTGGGGGGGGGCAGTGAAAAATGGCCCAAAATTGCATGACATAATTATGGGCGGGCCCAAAATTGTTTAAATCAAGCAAAGATAGTATTGATAGAAATATGCGACAAATAAAAATATAATAATAATAAAATAAAATTTAAAAAAACCCGTCAATTCCTGATCAGAATTAATATTTGAATGAAGACCCTAATTTCACTACATTTATATGATGTTGCATTATTTGAGGAGTCTTTAATTGTAAGTACAATATAAATGTATGGTTCATGTTTTGCATTAAAAAAAAATCACCGCCGTTTTCCATGCCTCTAATTGGGTTAACCCCCGGGCCCAGGTCACTTTTTCAGATTTATCATTCAGTCTGAAATATAATCCTGTAGCTGAGTGTTTGGTAAACAGTTTTAAATATTTTATCTTATCTATGCGACTTATGGAACAAACAGGCTTGAGGACTCTAGAATGCATTGTGCATGAAGCAAATATACTTTAAAGGTGCAGAAAAAGGTAGATCTATAGGGTGAAAGTAAAATAAAATAATTTTTTAAAAATAATAATAATAAAACAAACTATTCAATTTCGCGCCAGAAGCCGATTTATATTTATCTCATCGCTACCAATGAAGATGGAGAGTAACTCTACAAATATATAAATGGCTTTTGGATTTACCAGTAAAAATAGGAAATAATTCCGAAATCATCAGTCATGACCAAGATATGTAGAGATTAGTGACGACTAGTAGACCATTATAAATAGTTGGTTTTGTCTTTTATTACTTTAAAACAAATGAAGTGAATAACCAAGCTAGAGGACTATAACGCGTGTTTATAGCAAAAATACCTGTAGAGAAAAAGTCCTGCAGAATAAAGACAATAAAGATCTTCCAGTCGGCTGGCCAGACAAAACACACAGAGTGAGCAAGATGTGTTCAAGTACATTTTAAAAGAAGGCTGGACTAGAAGCATGCAGGTAACATTGCCTCTTTGTGCGTATTCTTTGTCCACTTACTGTGGCCCTACATGAAGCCAGTGACGTCACTCGTGGAATCCGCAATACTTTCCGGGGTCTAGACACCAGGCAACCTGATAAATTTAACGATTCCCATACTAGATGTTAGACCCCGGACCTAAACAATGTCTGTCTGGTATATTTGTCACTCGCCTAAACCTTAGAAATATATACCACATTTTTTGTAATTCTACCAAACTGTTTTTTTTTAAATAAATAGAATCTGTAAGTACCCCAACACAACAATGCAAAAAACTTTTCATTTGTGTTAAATGCAAGTTTTTGTATTTAAGAACATCAAAGTGAACATATATATATCATGACGTAGATCATCCTTTGCAACCAGCACTTAGGACATCTAATCAACCATGCCGGGCACCAAGCTAACACCACCGACTAATCAGCTGGCAAGAAAAGGTAGTGCAGAGGGTGGGGGGTCATCGAGACCAACAATGCGTTCAATTAAGGCCAATTACTTTGTTCTTTCAGAACAACAAAATAGCATGTATTTCGTAGTGTAGTGATTATTACATTCGCCTAACACGCGAAAGATCGTAGGTTCAAGTCCCAGCTAAGACATTAGTTTTTTTAATTTTTAAAAATGTTTGTGTTTGTGCCCATTCATTTCCCACTTTCTTTTCGAACATGACTTCGCAACACGGCTGTAAGCTCTGTTTCTCGACATGGGCATTATAACTTCGTGCTATCCGTGGTGCTCAGTCACACACTCTCCTCAACAATTACTTTCATAAAATGAATAATTTAGGCACCCTCCCTCACTCTCCAGGCATGCGCAACTGTGTGTACCCGCATCAATGTGTGCCTCATCGCTCCTGTGTTCTCAGTCGCTTTGGTATCTCTTACAGTCGTCTGAGCCACGTTGCCTTTCCCTTGTTCTCTTTGATTCCGGCTGGTTTGGTTTGCTAACAGGGCCAAAGGTTCTAAAATATATGTCTGTATCTTCCAAAACCTTTTTTAAAACATGGACAATTGTATGTTGCTCTCTCCAGAGTTCCTTCTTTTCACTCACTCACAGTCGTTTGCCCAAACCCACCTCATTTGGACAGCTGTGTTTTTCAGGAAGTCTTCACCCGTCACTAAATCATAAGCGGCGTAGGCTACTATGCGGGTCGGCTAGTATTTATTATTTTGGATTCTTTCGCCGGAAATTTATTTTTACAATTATGCAGAATGAAAATTACATAAAAGTGCACGGATTTCACCTGTGTTTGTTTGACTTAAGGGTTAGCCAGTTTTAGAAATGTTATGTATCTTAGCCATTATGCACAATAATAACTACTTAACAATTCTTATTGAGACTTCAACTGCAGTTAAAAGTAACACTAGAAAGTTAATTAGAAAATATAAACGACTAATATAATATAATAAAAATACAAATAGCAGATCAGTGTGCAAGCCATTTGAGTGTTGAGCTAATTGTCTAGAAATACCTAAACATCATGGCGCCATTTAGAATGAGATGCCTCCACAACAAGGCAGTTATTAAATTATTTAAAGTGTAATGAAATGTGTTAGTATTTAGTTTTATATTCCTATACACAATTTTTATTTAAGAGAACAGTGCATTACATTGTTCTTGTTTTTTTAATGGAGCCAGGTGTTAATGTTATTTTTAGCCAACATATTAACTTCTGTGTGAGAATTTTAACATGTGGAAGAATATTTACAAAAGTTTATATTTATTTTTGCAGTATATGTAACCAGGAAGATACTCTGGTTGTCTTATGCTCCAATGCACATAGGGTTCTAATACAATGTTGTACTTATATTATATATTGAATATGGTTCTATATTTTAACCATCCCATTCCCACCATCTAAATCATTATTGAAAATTGAGCTAAAGAGTTCACCTGAGACATCCAGTTGTAGAGACATAACTTACAACATTAACAGATGCCATCTACAACACGTGGCCACAAGACGCACTTGATCTTTGTTTACTTAATGGTCGTACCAGATGGCTACCTGGACAAACAGATGAAAGATGGGATTTATTATTTTGAAAGATTATATTTTAGGTTTTACCTGGGATGATATTCAATAAGAGTTATCAGCGATGTATTTTAACTTGGAACCATAGCATTCAATGAATAAAGTCCAAAAGGTTTTTGCTTAATTAAAATGTTTTGAAAAATTATTCTTAAAATTGTGTGAATAACATTGGATTTCATAGTTTGCAAGAGTGAAACTAAGCTGTTCACAAAGGTATTTAAAAATGGTTCGTGAAAAGTTTCATTGATTCTGATTAAATTTGAACTTGTTTAGGGTTTTACCGGTCAGTGGCGTCACAAGGGGGTGCGGTAGGTGCGGGCCGCCCCGGGGACACCATCAGGGAGGTTACACCAGACTTTAAAATTCTATATATTCACGTTATTTGGAAAACTCCGAGGGGTTCTATTGGTTAAATCGTCAGGGGTGACACCATGAGCTACCGCCCCGGATGACACCAACCCTAGTGACGCCTCTGTTACTGGTATTACTGGGCCTAGTCACCAATACTCATCATGCTGGTTCATAAATAACACATCATCTTGAACCAATTAGACTCCTAAGTACACCAGAAAAAAACAAAAAACAAAAATAAATACAGATTCGCAGTTAGCCGAAACTGCCCCACTCCACCCCTTGAAATAAAGTGTTTGAAAGTTGAAAGAAACACTAGCCACTACCTTCATAGTCATATTTATTGTTTTACACTACAAACACGTTCCATTAAATAATATTTTTCTTGCACATCTTTCGAAATTGTTAAGAAGTATCAGTAACTGTTCAATGTTATTTCATTTTACGAGATTTTAGCTCTGTTAACTTTTACCCCCTAACAATGATTTTTTAAATTAAAAAATCTTTTTAAATATTAAGTTTTAATTGTCTATATGTTTGTTTGTTTGTTTGTTGTTTTTTTTGGTCAATTTTTTTCCAATGACACAATGTTGCAATTCTTATATTTAAAAAGTTGTTTCCCCTCGCGTTCCATTCAAAGGATATGAAACAGAACGCACTTAACAAAAGTCTATTTAAATATTCTTTTCTATCAAAATGTATTCCTTTTGTTCCAGTTGTAGTTGCGCAGCGCCAATACTCCTGCCATTACACGCTGTCCTAGTTTGTTATCAAGTTAGACTATTTTTGAATCGAAAAGAGGAAGTTGGCAACCAATATAAAGCTAAGGGGATTTCCTTGTGGTAAAATACCGCTGACAGGCAATACTAGCGAATGTAAACACGGGCAACGCTACTTCCTGGTTGGCGGTGTCAACACAGGGCAAGACACATTTCATTGAGTACGCCTTGCTTCAAGCGGACGGTAAGAACTTTTAATGTGATTATTTTCTTACAAAAATGTGGATTAATATTATTAGGTATGGTATATGTTACTTAATGTCATTAGTCTGTATGTGTTCAATAAGTTGTTATGTAACTAGTAGAACGCGTGTTCGGTTGAAACGGGAAGTTAATGGTGTCGAGATTATTGAACCATGACCGTGGTGTGATCTTTTCTTTGTTTACATTCGCTTCTTGGGGGCACACGTCTTAGTGTACATGAAATAAGGAAGTGGGTGAACTCACCTCCTTGTCTTATATATACGTCTATTTTTGCTGTTTATTGCGAGCTCAATTTCTTAATTTAAAAAAAGTGTGTTTATAAACAATATATTATTGTTGTATTATGTGTGCGTTAACTAAGTCGTCTTTGAATTTGAAAGTTATTAAAGTAAAAGATGTGTCCTTTACTTACACATCTTCAACCTTGTTAATGAAATGTCTGATACATGGTCACATATCTCATACTAGTCATACATTGTTAAGTATGTCTCATACATTGTTACGTATGCCTCATACATTGTTACGTATGTCTCATACATTGTTACGTATGTCTCATACATTGTTACACATGCCTCATACATTGTTACGTATACCTGAGACATTGTTACGTATGTCTCATACATTGTTACGTATGCCTCATACATTGTAAAATGTCTGCCACCGTGTCTTCGATAACATCTCATTATGATTCATGTCACGAAACCAGACTGGGTCCTAAAATTCTTATATCGCGATGCCTTAAGTCTTAAGAAAACCTTGTTAGTACTACGGCCCTGTCCCCCACCATCCCTTGTCCCTCCCCACGTCACACACACCTACACAAAATAAACAAACACTTTTTATTTCTTTTACTTGGTACGAATGTATTATTCGATTTTGGGTTATTGTTTTTGATGGTCTGATGACTCACGACTACCGCCAAACGTCATAAAAAGCGTCAACAATTTCTGCATAAACATGCCTCCGCTTCTAGACTATCAACGTTTTACTTCAGTGATGTAGAAACCAGGGGCATGTACCTTGTTGCCATAGGGGTATTACCGTGTCACAATAAACCAACAGTTACAGTACCTTATCAGCTGTGCTTGAAAATAATGCTTGAGGCCGCGTTCCAATGATTCTACTCAGTTTTAGACATCATTAAAAGCAAGCCGTCGGTTTTCATAAAGTAGAAGCGTGCTATTTGTGATATACAAAAGTTCTACAAACAGTGGCATCACTAGGGGAGTGCGGTGGGGACAGGCCGCCCCGGGTGACACCATCAGGGAGTGACACCAAAGTGTAAAATGATGTATTTTGCCGTTATTTGGCATTGGAATACTCGGAGGATTTCTCTGAGTTAAGTCGTGAGGGGGTGACACCATGACCTACCGCCCCAGGGGACACCAACCCTAGTGAGGCCTCTGTCTACACACACGACGAATAGCTGAGATGTCCATCCCACAGTGTACAAGTGGAAAGACTATTCCACAACGCCATGACGGGACGACCACGTTCGTTCTGGTCTTGAGAAGCTTCCGTGACATTACTGGAGTAACCTCTTTCAACACTGACCTTTCTCACCGTCAATTAATTCGAGTATAAGATCGTATCTTTATTTTATTACAAATAAAGAATATAATTGATGAATGCTTTGCACGGGCAACAATTTTGCCATAACTAGATGATAACTCAATGGGAGATGAAATTTCGTACATGGAACAATGCATTGTACCGAAATTTCAGATCGATCGAAAATACCGTAATAAAATTAATGTACTTTTAGTTTATCTCTATGAAATTTATACAAATAATTACATGCGTCCAACTACTTTGACTTTGACTGTACACAATTATTTAATTAGCTAAAAAAATTCGATCAACCAATCAGGTCTTTTGTACTATTAATAACTATTAATGTACATGTATTGTTGTCAACCGGTTTTCATTTCTGAACAGTCAACAATATTCTAACATGTTTCGTGACCTAAACAAAAACAATGTGACCGGATTTAAAGGGCTGTCGACCCCTACTCAAAGGGGATAACCCTTCCCCCCGCCTTTCTTATATGGCTGTTTTTTAAAATTCAATTTTTGCACTACTAGTAGTAGTAGTGGTCTTATTGCATCCGTCTTGTATACTTTTATGAAATGTCGTGTTTTTTTTTTTTCAGAAATTATCCGAATAACAAAACATTGTATTGTGGTTGTCGTGAAAAGTTTATTTCTGTGAATTGGCTTCCGTCCCGGTTTTTTCTTTGAAGTTGAAGGATCTCATATTCCCAGGATATCTGTGAAGTTATTAGCTAATTTCGTCCATTATTGCAGTATCGCCAATATCCTATTCCTGTTTCCCCCTTCCCCCCTCCCAACTCTCTCTCTCTCTCTCTCTCTCTCTCTCACACACACACACACTTTTTGGGTAGCGTCATTTCTAACGAACTGAATGTTACCCACTGTACTGTCAGTACTGTGAAAGGCCCTGCCTTACCGTTAACGTTACATTACCGCGTACTCTCACCTTTCCCAAACCCACGCCGGTTTCTTGTTACTTCCCTTTCCAAGACTCGTTGAACTGATATCGTAACGTTTCAATAGCCTGAGCTTTCATACACTGCTCTTCCGTCTTGAAACAATGTCTTCTCGGTTCAATCATTATTTACAGTTGAGGTGTGCCCTCACAATTAAAGTCAAGTCTTAGTTTCGTACTATTGATTCACAGGGAGTGAAAAGGGGGACATGTGTAGATTCCACTAATTTGATGCCCGTCATTAAATTCAACAGCAGCCTCAGGGGAGTATGCTTCCAGGACAGGGAGATTTTTAAAATATTAGATTATTATTTGATTGACCACAGCAAAATGTCTTGTCTACAACAGGATCATTGTAACTAAATCAATATTTCCCTCGGGTAACATCCGTATCTTATTTCACGTTAAAATATATAGGGTGTATAATAATAGCCGTCACGTATCGAAACCAAGGTGAAACAACAACCATTTTTTTGGCCAATTAATTTTTGCAGTCAATACCTCAACATTATTTTAAACATTGTCTTACCGGGCGTAGGCTGATGTGGCGTGGGTATTATTTTAGCTTTGATATTCCTTACATATGTTTAACTTCCTGTTGGCTTTTTTTTTAATAAAAAAGGATTATATATATATATATATAATTTGTCTATAATCAACTAATTTTTTAATCTATAAGGCATGCTATACGGCTATACAATACGGTTAACATATTATTTTCTCTATAAATGAGATTCTAGAACTTACCCCGTGACAGATCATTTGCCTGATAAGACATGTTCTCAGTAGCATCAGACGCGTTCATTTTGTGTTTATTTTCTGATAATTTCCAACGCGATGCCAGTGAAACAATATATTCAACGAAGACGTTGTTGTTGTTTTTTTTAATTAGAAATAAAGTTTTGGTCGTTAAGTGCATAATGATGTTCTTCCTGGTTTGTGGTTACTAAGATCTTATCAGATAAATGTGGTTTGTGGTTAAATATACCTTACCAGACACATGCGGCTCTTAAACAAAGTCTTATCAGGTAAATGGGGTTTTAATAAGATCTTTTCATTTAAGTATGGTTTATGTTTAACCAGTAAATGCTCTTTAGGGTTGGCAGGATAAGATTTCCAAAAACTAAATGTGAATAACTTATTACTATTAGGTGGGTTTGATGTGAACATATCTTTGAAGTGAAGAGCTTTTTTAAAAAAAAAATGCTGTAAAATAACTGATGTATACACACTAAGACTTAGATGTGATCTGGCGTACAACAGATGGCAAATAGATCTCAGTTTGTTCACACAGAACGATCACTGTCTGTGCTCTTTAATTTTTTTGGGGGATCCATTTTGAACTTAAAATTTAGATGCATTGGATTATTTAAAAATAATATAAAACTGAGCTTAATTGACAAAAATAGCTTTTAAAGTCATTTCAGTGATATATATTTTCGTATGAGTAAGAAATAGCACACATTTTTTAAAGTATAGGTCAGAGATTGCGCAAACATGGTTGGTATTAAGTAGTATTAATTAAAAGTAATACGATATGAATGATTATTATTACCGATGTCTTAGTAACGTGATTACAGTTACATAAAAACGCATATTTATTATTAGGGAAGTGAAAAGTAATTTACTAAAGGTTTAGAAATCAGCTTTAATTTATCTCAACATGCACTAAAAGCACGTAAATCAAATGCGACTTTTATTTTTAAAATGGATCAAAGTGCTTTAAAACTTTAGCCACAGTAGATGCGGGATTATGGGATGGAATGCCCTTTAGTAGGTGTGGGATAATATTCTCTTTGGTAGGTGTGGGATAATGGGATCGTATTCTCTTTAGTAGGTCTGGGATAAAGGGATGGTATTCTCTTTGGTAGGTCTGGGATAATGGGATAGTATTCTCTTTGGTAGGTCTGGGATAATGGGATAATATTCTCTTTAGTAGGTGTGTGATAATGGAGTATTATTCTCTTTAGTATAAGGTCTGGGATAGTTGGATCGAATTCCCTTTAGCAGGTGCAGGATAATGGGATAGTATTCTCTTTGGTAGCTCTGGGATAATTGGATAATATTCTCTTTGTTAGCTCTGGGATAATGGGATAATATTCTCTTTAAGTAGGTCTGGGATAATGGGATAGTATTCTCTTTAGTAGGTCTGGGATAATGGGATAGTATTCTCTTTGTTAGCTCTGGGATAATGGGATAATATTCTCTTTAAGTAGGTCTGGGATAATGGGATAGTATTCTCTTTAGTAGGTCTGGGATAATGGGATAGTATTCTCTTTAGTAGGTCTGGGATAATGGGATAGTATTCTCTTTGTTAGTTCTGGGATAATGGGATAATATTCTCTTTAAGTAGGTCTGGGATAATGGGATAGTATTCTCTTTAGTAGGTCTGGGATAATGGAATAGTATTCTCTCTAGTAGGTATGGGATAATGGAGTAGCATTCTCTTTAGTATAAGTTCTGGGATAATGGAATAGTATTCTCTTTAGTAGGTCTGGGATAATGGAATAGTACTCTCTTTAGTAGGTCTGGGATAATAGGATAGTGTTTTCTTTAGTAAGTCTCGGATAATGGAATAGTATTCTCTTTAGTAGGTCTGGGATAATGGGATAGTATTCTCTTTGGTAGGTCTGTGATAATTGGATAGTATTCTCTTTAGTAGGTCTGGGATAATGGAGTAGCATTCTCTTTAGTATAAGGTCTGGGATAATGGGATAGTATTCTCTTTAGTAGGTCTGGGTTAATGGAATAGTACTCTCTTTAGTAGGTCTGGGATAATAGGATAGTGTTTTCTTTAGTAGGTCTCGGATAATGGAATAGTATTCTCTTTAGTAGGTCTGGGATAGTGGGATAGTATTCTCTTTGGTATGTCTGGGATAATGGGATAGTATTCTCTTTAGTAGGTCTGGGATAATGGAGTAGCATTCTCTTTAGTATAAGGTCTGGGATAATGGGATAGTATTCTCTTTAGTAGGTCTGGGATAATGGAATAGTACTCTCTTTAGTAGGTCTGGGATAATAGGATAGTATTTTCTTTAGTAGGTCTCGGATAATGGAATAATATTCTCTTTAGTAGGTCTGGGATAATGGGATAGTATTCTCTTTGGTAGGTCTGGGATAATGGGATAGTATTCTCTTTAGTAGGTCTGGGATAATGGGATAGTATTCTCTTTAGTAGGTCTGGGATAGTTGGATCGAATTCCCTTTAGTAGGTGCAGGATAATGGGATAGTATTCTCTTTGGTAGGTCTGGGATAGTTGGATCGAATTCCCTCTAGGGTGTAGGATATTGGGATGGAATTTTCTTTAGCAAATGCCAGATAATAGCAGGAATACATTTTTGTAATTGCAGGATACTTACATTGATTGAACTTACGTTGGTTAATGGCAGGTAGTAGAATTTTATTTGATTCAATAATCGCATAATAAAGACATGGGATTCCTATTAGTATTATTATTAGTATGTGCAGGATAACGAAATTCCTCTTGGAAGGTGGATCATAATAACATAATAACTACTTTGAAATCTCAGGTCTCATACATCATTGAATCCAAGACTTCCTTTTGAACAGAGAGCAAACTGTAATAATTAATGGAATTAAATCAGCACCTATATATCCTGTTAACTCAGGAGTTCCACAAGGAACTGTGTTAGGCCCCCTACTCTTTTTAATATATATAAATGATCTACCTAACAACAACTCTATAACATGAACACAAGCTAGGTTATTTGCTGATTATTGTATATATTTTAATACTCTATAGAACAATTAAATCAGAACAAAATACCAACATCTTATAAAATGACTTAGATGAATTAATAAAATGGGAAACTAACTGGAGTATGTCTTTCCACCCAGAAAAATGTCAACTGTTCAGATAACAAAGAAAGGAAAACAAAGAAATTCAAAATATTTTGTTACTGGAAATCAACTAATCTAAACTAAAGATGCAAAATACTGAAGAGTAATAATAAATGAGAAACTATCACGGAATCCACATGTCAATGAAGTTATTAAAAAATAAAATAAAATAAACTTAAGCTTTATAAAAAGAAACGTTTACAGACGTAATAAAGATATTAAACTAAAACGTTAGCTCACTTTGGTAATACTTGTACTTGAATATTGTATCTTCTGTATTGGACCCATCCACCAAAGAAAACACTGATAAACTAGAACAAATTTAAAAAATCGCTTTCAGATTAATTACCGTTTGACGTTCGAAACTGACAAGAATAACAGCATTAGTTAAATTATTAAACCATATAAATAACAAAAAAATAAATAAATAAATAATAATAACAAAGGATAAAGTAGTTACAATACAAAAAGCAATTAATTCTAATTTGGAAATGCAACACAAAGATATCTTAATACAACCTGCAAGAACAAACATATACAAATCCTCGTTCTTCCCGTCCAAAATTCGGACGTGGTATGCACATGGGTTGCCTGAAGAAAGCAGGAAAACCAAGAATATATCAACATTTTAAACTCTATTAAAAGTTCAAGACTAGCATGTGATTCCTGTTTGAAAGCGTCGGACCCTAGCATCATGGGTTTCTTTTTCTAGGTGTAAGGTAGCTTCCTCGCTGCTGCAGTTAATGTTGTGACTAACATGTTGCTCTCACTAGAATTTCTCCATGTGGATTTTAGTTCGATTTCATGAATTTATTTTCTTAATTTGATATAAATTTTTTAAGAGAGAGAGAAAGAGAGAAAGGAGGATGGTCCAGAGATATAATTAATTTTGAGAGAGAGAGAGAGAGAGAGAGAGAGAGAAGATAGATATAGAAAGAGATAAATGTGAAGTGATATATATTTATATAATATAATATAATTAACAGACGAATACGTTAGATGAGACGGATTATATAAAACTTTTTCACTGATTGTCTGTATTTAACTCTTGTGTCCGTCGCATATCATATTCCATCAGGTTTTGGTTTCGTTTGCTTCATTTACCGATATTTCAGTTGTTTGTTTCTTATTGTTCATTGTTTGTGTTGCTCATCTTCAAGCCGAAAGCTTGAAAAAACGCTAAATGTTTAAAGTACTTAATGACGTCTTGCTAACGCGGGCACATGAAGGGCTAAGAGTTTTTTCTTCTGACGTTCTTTATGAAAATCGCTGTGTCATAAGCAAAAACTCAAAACAAAGTTAACTTAGTTTTTAATTCAAAAAATTATTTTAAATCAACCAATCTTTGTTTTTCTGAACACTGTGGGATTTAATTACTTTTACTTCAATTATGAAAGGGGTTATTTATTTCAACAAGTCATTTAGTTGTTTTTTGTTGTTGTTTTTTAAAATCAGCTAGTATGTTTTGTAATCCTTTCTGTTAGTGCAACATACTTATTGACATTAGCTGAAATGTAGTAGGTGTTTTTACTCGCTGAACCGGAATTTGGTTTGGCTGCTACTTATGGAAAATTGTATTTAGAACTAGCGTATTACCCGTCTAAAATGGCGGAATTTTTTAAAATAAATATATTTAAGATGAAATTACCCTGTAGATTATTTTAGTATAGTTTTTATAATTGTCGCTTTTGCCTGAAAGCCGTATAGTGAATAATCAGAAAATTTATAAACAAAGAGAGAAAAATTAAATATCATTTCCATATTGAACAATTTTAGGTGGACGTTCAAAACGAGTTATTTTTGGTGCCGTAATTTTTTTTCAAGGCTTTTTTTAAATAGGAGTGTGATTTCTACATAACAAATTATAATATAATATATATTGATGTTGATAGCGATTGGTCCCTCAAATTCCTAAAGACTCCTACACCCAATCAGGAAAAAAAATGTAATCTCATATTGAACAAGTTTACCCGGACATTCAAAGCGGATATCGAGATTTTCGCCACTATCTGGATTCGGCAAATACTTATCGCAGATCCGAATAGTATCCGGATATCTGTGTAGTAAGGAATTTTCGAAATCAAATTAAATTAATATTAATAAGTTTATAAACAAATATATAAAAAGTAAAAAAAAAAAAACCAATTACCAGACATGAGCGGTACGCTTTGGGATTTTTAGTCAAAAACTTTGTTTTTACGGTTTACTTTTCATAACTATAATGAATAGTATTTTTGACGTGATGCAGATTTATGGCCGGTCGTGCAAAGTAATGGGATGTACACAAATTGCATTGGTTAAAAATAGGGCTGCGGAAATTACCGATTAATTTCTCGATTAATCGGTAAAAAAAATTTCGATTAAAATTATTTTAATCGTTAAAATAGTGATTAAAATTAAAGAAAGGTTTTAAAAAATTCGATTTATTAATAAATAATTAATAATTAATTATAGTTAGTTTTTTTACGTACAAACTTCTCCATTTAAAAAAAAAGATTTTGAAAGAGTAAACTTTAGAATAACCTGTTTGATAAGGACAATGATATAAAAAAAACATTGTCTTTAATTAATTAACAATAACAAAATTTAAATTCATTGACATTATATTGAACTACTTATATTTAAATATATCTCCTTACAAAATTATATTTTTTAAACTTAAATTAAATTACATACTTAAGTTATTTGCATTTTTAAAAATGCCATAAAAGGGCGCAAAATGTGCAGGAAAACAAAATAGTGAAAAAAATAATTACATGTAGATCTATTGGTTCTTAGATAGACAATGATAACTTTTGAACCACTTGAAATAAAAATATGATCTTTATGTATTTGTTAATTATCAAATTTCTCATTTCTCTATAGCTGTATTACTTTTATAATTTAAAATTAATTTGAAAATTTCATCCAAGTGCCTAAACTTTAATACGTTTTGTAACCTATTTTTATTGCTAAATATGTTTAAAAAATAACCCAGTAACAAAATAATCAATTGCCTGTTTTTATTACTTCACGTGAAATTTTCAGTTTATGGCGTCATAAATGTTTATATTTAGCTTTAACAAAATTATAGATTAATTAATCGGTAATTTTTCAAAAGTTAACGATTAAATTTAATTTAATCGATAACAGCCCTAGTTAAAAAGTGTTCCTTAAAAAAAATAATTAATTTAATTTTACCGATATTCTTCCAGAAACTTGTATGTGAACAGCCCTCGTTTTTGAAGACAAAACCAGGGAGTCTGGTCTCAACGTGAAATCATTATTAAATAATAATCATTTTGAAAAGTATATCAACAGGAACAACGCTTTGTGTGTGTGTAGCCGTCGCGTTATCGTTGTTACCATTAATGAAATATTTCAGCATTCATGTTAACATACCAAAAAATATACACTGATGTAATTTCAAAATTAGATTTTGGTTAGACAATTTATAACAATTTTATTTGAAGAAATTGTAGTCTTTAATTAAAAATTGATTTATAGATGAACATGGAATGTGTATTGTAGTTGGAACATATAATTGCAACTTCTTTTTTTACTCTTTTAAATAGATTGTTGCTATTTTAATTTTGAATTGTTCATTTCTTTGGCCAGTTCTATGCCCTTTATTTGTCTATGTTAAAGATCTATAGATATATGTCATAGTAACAAATTTACATCTTCCTTGTGAGATTTAAAAAAAAAACAAACAGGGGTAATCGTTGATTGGAGGATGCGATGTACGATTTCGGCCAAAATACTTTCAGTGGGTCAAGTTAATCTATAGCTACTTCCTTGTGCAACAAACAATCGAACTGTGTGACCTTGACATACTTAAAGACCTTGTGTTTGTTTGCTGTGACAGCAAAGATAAACCTTAACTGTTGTAGGGTTTTTATATATTTTTTTAACAGACACGAATAGATTTTGCTGGGTTTTAAAATGATTTTTTAAAATAAAAAAAGGTGGTGATGGTGGTTAGAGGTATGTAGACAAAACGTGTCACGACGACATTGTATCCTTTACATTTGTTTAGAGAGTACGAGAGTGGCAAAAAAACGCAAGGAAAATGCTATCATTTAGAAAGTTCCAAAAAAAAATTACATATTTTAAACTGGGAAAAGAATAAAATTGCGTGAAATAATGAGTGAAAAAGGTTATTTAAATACGACCAAATGTCTCTAGACTAGATGGATGACTAGAATAATTGATTGGATTTGGATTATCATAAATGTTGCATACGGGTTTGATTAGGATATGTCTTCAGTTCTTATTATCAGAGGCGTCACTAGGGTTGGTGTCACGCGGGGCGTTAACTCAAGGCGTCACCACTCCGCACGACTTAACCCATAGGACTCCGACGAGTTTTCCAGTGCCAAATAACGGGAACATAAAGAATGTTCCACTTTGGTGTCTCCCCCCTGATGGTGTCACCCAGGGCGGCCCGTCCCCACTGCACCCCAGTGACGCCACTGTGGATTATATATATTTTATATTCATAAGCTTCCTTTTAGATTTCAAATTATATGCATGCCAATAAAACATTTATGAGTGACCTTTTTATACTCATAAAACATTCATACCAATAGAATATGTTAATTTGGCTTCCTTTGAATTCACATAATATATTAATTCCAATCATATACATGCATTTCATTTTTTTAATGTATACATTTATATATAAATAGAATATAAATTATATATTTGACATCCTTTGTGGACCTATAATAGATTCTAAACAACGAAAAAAGACTCTTCAAAACATTTATATTCTAAGTGTTATTGTAAAGCGTTTGAAAGCGTACTACATCCTGCTTCTTCATTTAGGAAGATCTACTGTACACTTCTTGACTGTATACTCTCTAATATCCGTCTGGCCTGCTTCTATCCTATTGGCCCAATGAAACAAATCGTATTTAGACGCACGCAGAATATTGGTTCTAAAATAAGCCACTAAGAATCCAGGGAATAGTTTGATCAAATTCCTTCTTATAAAGTTAGAGAACTTCCCGGTTGTAATATACCAATACTAAATCTATAAAATCTACCCACCGTCACCCACCCCGCCCGTCGCAGCAATGCTTACCAGTCCCAGTACATGCATTAGTGTTTTATTAAAGCATGCGATTGTTTGTGCTGGGCAGTGACTGGGACAGTAGTTCGTTGTTGATGTTTTTTTTTTTTTAAAATAAGAACATCTTTTGTTTGTGATGAAACAGCTGTAAGTTTATGATAACAGCTCTAGATAGATACTGGGACTATGTCCGCATTGCAACGCGTGTCTCTTTGTTAATCTTCTCATTGGACTTTCTTACGATTAATTATAAGCTGTTCAATTCGATTACTTTAAAATGATAATTTGATTTCTATTAAGCCAATTCTGTAGGAGCACTAGACGATGTGCTTTAAGTTTGCTTAATCTCTTCGTTACATTTATTGAGGAGTTTAAACATTGACGAGGTGTAGGTTATTTCATCTCTCTCTCTCTCTCTCTCTCTCTCTCTATATATATATTGCGTTTGATGTTACTCCAACATATATTGTTCACAATGTATACATTACCGTGTTACATTATAGTTTATGTTAATTTACTAAGACTGATAATTCAAAATGGCTTCACAGTTTTCCAGGGAAAATGACTCAGTATATACAAATAGAATTGTTTTTAATTTGAATGTGTTGTGTTTAAATTATGTATTTCATGAACCACGTAACTCTGTAAGTTCATTCGTTTTCACACACAAAAAAATGAAAGCTTTATATTTATAGAACTTATTCTTTTTCTTTTCTGTTTTGAAAGAAAAACTTAAGTTGAAGGGTTGTGATGAATGCACACCACTGTAGTATTTTAAAACTGTATGAAACAATAACATATATTGCGTATTGTGTATTCACTCAAATGTTATTAAGAATTCAAATATTTTCATCGATGTTGTGTATTCTGAGAGCCTATGAGTATGAAGATACCCCACAATATGTTGTGGTTTGAAAGAGGCAAGAGTTTACCTCAGTGGGCCAATAACTCTGCCTACTACATTTTATGTCTCATACATGCGTGACGGGAAAGCCAAGTTAACAACGAGTCGCGCCTCTAGGAAAAAGTGAGGAAAGAGGCAAAAACTTAACAAAAGTACACAATGAAGAGTCACCGACCTACGGGGATATTTTTGGTGGCTAAATGGGAAGGGGGTGTATTATTTGAGGACGGTAATTTAAGCCGCTGGCCCTGTCAGAAGGCCTCACAATGTCTGTAGAATTAATCCTGTATGTAGGCAGTACCTTTGTGTTTAGGTACTACATTCTTTGTATGTAAGCAGAGCCCTGTAAGTAGGTAAAGTTGGGGGGGGGGGGAGAGAATCAGGCTAGTGGGCTGCACACTGTAAAATATTTAATTTTCTAGTGTCGTTTTTCAATTTAACGTATGAAAGTTATCTACTAATCCAAATGGTGTTGGTATTTAGTTCTCTGAATTTGTCGTCTGCACATGTGCATCAATCTAAAATGTTATATTACACTCATAAACTTTATTTAGTTGTTTTTTTTTAAAACAAATATTAAACAAAAGAAGAATGTCTAAAAAATAATCAGTCCGACAACTTACAATACTTGTGAATTTTGTGTGGTTTATTTCATTATTTTTTATATATTTTTGCGTGATCTTGTGCATTTTCCTGCTTGTCTGGTCTGGCACGCGTGTCGTATTTTTTCTGACATGTAAACCAAATTATTTACTGTGGGCAGTGGTGGAAAACGTAAAGAAGCAGTTGAGAGCAACACAAATCTTTGGAGTAAAGGAAGTTACCATTCAAATATTTGAAATTAATATTAGGAAAGGATTGTGAAGGGTGGGTAGGGGGAAAAGGGCGCGTCTTCTTTTAGGGGATATTAATAAAAAAATACAAGTTCATTGAAACTGAATTTTTAAAAAAAACAGAACAACTGCTGTCAGGTGGTGCCATTTAATGCCGTGGATGCCGTGGAAAGTAAATGTTGTGGGTAACGGTGCAATACTATGGTGTGCAAGGGACAAGCGAAAATTTATACATTAATCACGGTTTTGCATACTCCTTTTTATTTACTTTGGGGCCGTCCATAAATGACTCCACGTGATTTTGGCCGATCCCTCCCCTCGTCACAAAAATTGAGCTCCCTCTCCAATATGACGTCACACAGCTTTGTGCCCATCCCCCAAAGCCGTATTATCTTTATGAAAATGAGCATGCTTCAAATTATTTATTTTTTTTATTTGAGTGTGTATTAAGTGTAAGGCTGCACTCTAATATCGTAACACGCGTATATCCATTAAACATGTCAATAAATAAATAGTAAGCAATCAAATCATTAAGTGGATTTTTTTTTTAAAGTTGCGCATCTTGTTGTGACGTCATAGTTCTTAAACACCCTCCCCCCACCCCCCTCGTCAGTCATCGCCACAAATGTGTGACCGCCCCTCCTTCCTAGGAACCCACGAAACAAACCTTACAATCACAATGTAACGCAAGTTAATTTTACACTGTTTTTAAAAATAGATTTTAATAATTTTCCAAGAGATGGCTAAACCCGGACTTTAACTTAGTTGCAGTTGCTGTGTACGATTAGTCGTTGAGAAGTCTTTTCCAGTGAATCGCAAATTGATTATTTTTATAGCCTGTCGTAGTTTTGATTTCGAAATTATTTATAAAAGTTCCTATTTACGCGTAGTTTAAATGTCAAGATAAAAACTCTTGTCTTCTTTATTGCAGACTGATTTCTTTTATTTAACCTCAACGAAAAAGCATAAAGTCCAAATGCTGCTCATGTGAATACAACAGCCTTTTTTATTGTCGAAAAGTCATGATGAAAATCGGCCATGGATTTTAAAGAGAGCTGATCAGAGAATCTGACGGTTTAACGACAATGGAACCCAGGGAAATGGGCACCACGGCCAAGTTGTCCTTGCTGTCTTTGGCCGCCAAGAAAGGTGACCTGCTCCGAGTGAAGGAGCTTGTTAGCCAGGGACACTCTCTCAACGCTCGCGACGAGAATGGTGCGAATGCCTTACACTGGGCCAGTTCTCGGGGTCATGACAGCGTCTGTGATTACCTGTTGGATGCTGGATGTGATGTGAATGCCCGGATTAAAAACGGACCAACAGCTCTGCACGTTGCAGTGGACAGTGGCCATTCTCAGTGTGTTAAAGTTTTGATAAAAAGGTTAGTGCCGACATGTTTGATTGAATAAACCAAGGTAGTCATTATAACTTAAAAGTTACTGCGTTTGGGAAAGAAGTTTTGGCTACTAAGATAGTTTATTGTAAAGGCGAATAAATGATATCCAAATGAAATGTGAGGCCAACTTTCGTGGAAGGTATTTTCGACAGTTTTCTAGGACGCCCAGGGGACCATTACCGAGGTGGGGGGAGGGGCCCCTAGCTATTAGTTCTTGGGGGCAGGGGGTCCCCTAGCTATTAGTTCTTGGGGGCAGGGGGTCATTAGCTATTAGTTCTTGGGGGCAGGGAGAGTTTTCTAGGAAGACCTATGAAAGAGCCTTATGCTCAGGGCTGCCGACTTAATTCAACATGTAGGAATGTGTCTTCAGTTTCTATTAATTTTATACATGACTCAACCAACTTGATTGTTGATTACAGTGTCGAAAAACTAGAGGATTAATCTCACTCTCATCATAATAGATACTTTGTGCAAATATTCCACACTCATTTTCACAAATACGAGCTTATTTTTAATTACACATGGCTGGGTACTCAAGGGAAATATGCTAACTAACAGGATATCTATTAATCTACCATTTACAACAGTTAGCATGTGGCGATCACTGGCTTTGTGTTTTATGTAAAGCAGTAATTGGTTCCTGGAGTTATTGCATTTCAGTAAATGTTACTATTTATAGCAACCAGCTGTGGCTAAATTTAGTGCTTCATGAACAGTAATAATTAATTGGTTGTTTATGTCTTGCTGCCAAAATTAGACTATTTTATTGATACTTTTCAGAGGTGTTGATCTTAATGCTTACACTGAGAGGGGTGACACCCCCTTGCACCAGGCAGCGTACCGAGGTCATTTAGAGATTTTGTCTTTGTTGACCCAAGCTGGTGCTGACCCTTGTCGAAGGAATGGCTATGGAATCACTCCGTTTGAGGAAGCTTGTGCCAGGAAACACAGTGATTGTGCACAGCATTTATTAGACTACATAACTCAGAGAAAAGGTTTGTAGTTTGGTCACTCGTTTTTAAGATAACTCATATGACATATATCTATGGTGGTTGAGTGGCATGGGCGCTCAGCTGGCATACCGATGGTCACGGGTTCAAATCTCCTTGAAGGCAAGGGATTTTTCCCCAACGCAAAGGTTGTCATTGAGTCTACCCAGCTCGGAATGGGTACCTAACACTAGCCAGGGAAACAAAGGCAGCTGGGTGGCAGCTGGGTGATACTTGGAACCCTCGTAGCCTGTGAATGCTGCATCACATGCCAACAGACCAACATGGTATATGGACCCAATAATCTTCTTTATAGAAAGAGTGTCTGTATAGATGAGACATAAGATGTTTAACTTTTTTTAAAGTTAATTGTTAGTAAATGTGTTAAATTTGTAGAAAAAGAACATTGAAAAAGATTTAAGTAAAATAAGCGAATGACTATATTCAAGTCTGTGCAAAAAGGAACACAACACAGGTCTCAAGAAAAACTGAAAGACAAAATTTTTTATAAATGATGTCTTATTAAGTATACAATATACTAGCTTAATATGGCCTCTACATTCTGAGAAGAATTACATTTTTAAAACCTAATGTTTTCATGGTTAATACTTATATCTAATTTGTTAAAACTTCCTTTGATGTACAATGCATATAAAAAAATTGAGATAGTAATGCCATATACTTTATTTGTATACTTTTTTACATACTTTATTTATATACTTTATTCACTGACTTTATTTACAGTGGATCCACCACCTTTGAAATCTTATCATAGAAGTCCTGACACTATATTTGAGACCCAGTGCCCTGCATATAATCGTCATAATTTGGCATCACCACCAACTTCTTTGAATTACAGAAGTTATCAAGATGTAAAGAGCATACAAAATACTAGCAATTACATATCATTGGATAACAGACTGAAAAAAGACAGGTCTGCTCCTGCTGATGTCAGTGGAGTCATGTCCCTTGATTCAGACTATTCCTCTATGTCACTACCGTATTCCTTGCCAGAACAAATGGCTTCATCTTTGCCTTCATTAGGCTGCAAAGAGGAAGAGTCTAATTCTAGTTTTGATTCACTTTTAAGCAAAGCTTTGCCAGTGAAAGCAGAGTATGGTTCTCCAAATGCTCAGCAACCACAAGAAATTAGTGACAGTATGAAAAGAGGAAAAATACTTTCAAGCTCAGAGAAATCGCAGTTTGAAGTATCATCCCCTCCAGCTCTTCCACCACGCCCATCTTGGCTTGCTGAAAGAAACTCTTCAATGCCAAAGGAAAATAGTGCTTCCTTCGATATGATCTCAGCAAATAACAAAATCCCTAGGCAAAGTCATAATCAATGGCTTGAAGTTTTACCAGGGTTTAAAATGAGCGATTTTGTGGAACAACTTCAGATGAAGGTTCTAGAACTTCAGGAACAACTTTCCACAAGTGAGACTTCCAATGTTAAACTAAGACAAAAAGTGAGTCAAATGGAGGCTGAGAACCTTTGTCTAAAAGCTGAAAATGAGCAACTGCTGAAGTCACTGAAGCAATTTGGCACTAAGTCAAACATTCAAAATTTCTATGGTAATCAGTCCTTGAGAGAACCTGTCCATGGATTGTCAGAGCTTGATGAAGGTGTCCATTCCTCATTATTTATGGAATCATATGATCAGAGTAAAGCAAGATTTTCACAATCAGGGTTCAGGATAAGTAGAGAACCAGTTGAAAACAATGACAATATATGACTGAGCTTTTAGAAAGACTTTATATAAATCAACTTGTGAGTATAAACATGCCTGGGCCTGGAAGTTAAACATGTGATGTAATTGTAAGTATATTTGGAGTGATATCAATCCTGTTTTGGAATACTCAGCATTTAGAGCAACCAGTATTTCTTGGTAATATTTATCAATGCTGTGATGTTTCTCAATATTTAAATAGACCAAATGGTGTGAATGAATATTTGTGATGCTTAACATTTAAAGTATTTAATGAGAGCAGATATATGTGTGAGAATATCTGATGTTAGGTCATTGTAACTAAATGGTGCTACTATCAATTTCTCAACATGAAGTTATAATTATAAACAAAGTCTTCCATAATTGGATGAAATCCAACGGGTGATCAAAGTACTATATTATGTTATAGGTATATATAATATTTTTATTGCAACTAAATTCATGTGAAGGCAAAAGATTTTCATAAAAATACATTCACATGTCCTTTTTTTTTCGTTTTATTTTGGCTAACAAAAGAATAAAGGAGATATTTTTAACATAGAATTTGTATTAGATTCAAATATGTTAACATCTTATTATTTTGTTGAACAAGTATTAATTAATGTCAAACTTGAGATTCTTATCTAGGATGTGTATATAGCATAAAAAATGTGTAATAAATAATTCTGATTTAAAATTTAATTTTTGTATTAGAACAGTGGATAAAAAAACTCTGATTGGATAAGATACAAGGTCTTGTTTTTTGGGTTTATTTAATCTTTCATAATGGAAAAAGATGGGCTCATTAAGATAAATATGTAGAAAATTTGAAAAAAAAAATTATTTTGCAAACGTAAGATACGGATCTCCCTTTTTAAAAAAAAATTTACTCATAAACATAGTCTTATGTTTTTATGTGAATTAAAACTATTTCATTTATTTAATATGAAGAATAAATAAAATGATTCATTTTCAATAGTATTTAATCTTATCTTGAATGTGTGACACCATGCTAGAAATTCCCATCAAATGTTTAAATGTCCCCAGGAATATTTTAAAAAGTTGGGTGTCTATAATAGTACGCACTTTGTATACTTTGAATTATAACTATTTATGAGTATATGTGAAATTGTATTATTAGTTATAAACACCAAAATCAGCTCTCTGAATGCAATGGCCTATCTTTATTTCCAAAGTATATAAAAAAACTTAATTATCAGGTGGAAGCATTCAAGTATATAAAAAGAAAAAAGTTTCTTCAAATCCATGACTTGTTTTACTAATTTAAAGGCATATTGAGATGTTTCTTCAACATATTAATCAATATTACATAAATTAAGAAAATCAATACTCTGAAAGCTTAGAAAAACAGGTGATTCAGTTAAGTGATTGTGACAGTATAATTCTTTATGTGTCTCTCTTAATCTAAATCTTTATTAAAACCAATTATTCTTTTATCTAGTTTTATTTAAATTTGAGTTTAGTGAACAAAATTTTTTAAGTCATAGTATCAATAGTTATATTTCTTATCTGTCTTTTTGTTATCAAAACCTAATCAAAATCCTACTGACAGTAGGAGCTGACTTAACAAAATATTCATTGTGCATAGAATCAGACATATCTACTCACTACGGGTATTAAGTGTATATATCTCAATGCAAACTTAAAGGTTATATATATAAATAAGAAATACATTTAAACACGATTTTTTTGCTAATATTGTAGCCAGTAATTTAATATCCACCTCAAATTGAAGAGTAATAATCCTGTATGATGAATAATAAAACAAAATGTGCACAATCTCGGCTATGCTTTTCTTTTCCTCTTTTATTGTTGGTCAGATTAAAATAAACATCTAAAATATGAGAATGAGATGATCACTTAGTTCAAACATGAAATGGTCATCCTTGAATTTTCTATACTGGAAGTGTTTTTTATAAATGCTTTCCATGTCATTGATTCATTAACACCTCACAATTTTATTTTCTAAAGTATTTAGAAATTAAATAAACCAAAATAAGTTTTTATGATTTTTGTAAAGAGAAATAATAGATTTATTTTCAGATATTTATTACTTTGTGCTTGTAAGTGGATGATGATAAGTCTGTTGAGTAATGAAAGGTTGTTTTTTTTTTTCTTTTTGACATGGTTGTTGTTTAGGTCTACACGATTTTTATACATACATAAATAATGGTTGATGCATATGTGTTTTGGACCTGAGTTTTCTAAGGGAGTTCATGTTTTTATGATGTAAATTGTGTAAAATTAGAAGCTTTGCTTGGTTTGTATAGTGCATGAATCTGTGTATTATTTTGTGAGGTATATGATAAAGGATCTGTTTAAATTTTTATATGATACATAAAAAATGTTTTTTCTTCTAAAGGGTATCTGATTTAAGCACAAAATATTGTATTGCCATCACTGGCCATTTCACCTTCCTTCACTGGGGACATTATCAAGTTAGAATTGCAATTTCCATGATAACTGCACAGATACGAAAATTGCATGTGATATTGTAAATGTGAAAAAAAACTATGCAGTTTTGTTTACCCTATATACTAAAGTATAAGTCGAGTTTATGCAGTTTTGTTTACCCTATATACTAAAGTATAAGTCGAGTTTATAAAAAAATTCAAGGCCAAAATCAGGGGAAGGCAACTTTTACATGCATGACTCATTTTATATATTGTTATCAACATATAGATCTAAATGCTTTAAATAATAACGGTAAATTAAAATACTTCATTTATATCAGAATATATTATAATTATACCATATAACTGATGGTATGTTACTGTGAAACCATAGAGTGTGTAGCGAATTCAGTTATATTATATACACCTGACTGACAGATTACCATGGCGATCATTGAAGAAATGTAGGATTCCACTTTTCAAGTGACAAATCAAGGGGTTGACTCATACCTCAGATTGGTTTATACTCTAGTATATACGGTTAATGTAAAATTGTATCGACTCATCCTATTTAGGCTCATGTATTTATTGGGGTACATATTCAAATATGAATTTTGAGTGTGTGTATGTTTCATTGTGACTACGTCTTTGATTATGCATTGATAATTCAGGGACTGCATTAAACAATGATATACGATATTGTTGATTATAGAGTTAGTGATATCAATTAAAAATTGCTCTTTTTTATACCATGAACATTGGTTTGTTTTTCTTTTGACCCTTTTCAAGAAACTTGTTTCAGTTATATATATTTGAGTAAAATAAAATGACTTCATTTATATTATCTTTGATTCATTTGATATTGCTAAATTACCCCTTTAATAATAGCATCTTTAAAATTGAAAAAATGTGGGTTTTTTGTTTAGTTTTTTAAATTTTATTTCATTTCATACAATTTCCAAATTTATTTAACCCTTTAAAGTGATAACATAAACAAAGTAAAGGTAAAATAAATCTTGATTTTAAAATATTCATGGGTCAGAGGAAAAGGGGGATGGGGGGGGGCGGGGTCATCATATTTTATATCCTGAAACACTTCTGTCTCCATATGAGATATAAACACAGAGCCGATAAGGTTATTATTATTATTTTTTTATAGGCCAGTAATTCTAAGGACTACATTTCTAGTGGTGTAACAACCAGGAAGATATAATCAAAGATTTGCTTTTTGTCATGACAATTTTCTCATTTGATAATCCTCTTGACGTGTGTAGCTCTGCTAAACCTGTGACACAAATTAACTCAGTGAACCGTAGCCCTTTCAATGAGGGATTGGGCTTCTTGGTTATTGGCTATGAAATAGTTTTTGTTGTTTTATTGTTGACAAGGAAGCTACAAACTACTTACAGACTACCCCTACTGAATATTAACAGTTGGCAATCTAAAATGAAACCCAAAGGATGTGTTGTTATTATTTAATGTGAAAAAATATGAAAATATATCATTCTTTATGTGGCTACCCACACATAATTGAAGGGAAAAAAAGTCACTCTCTGTTACAAGAAAAGATTTTTAAGCACCTTCTATGCACAATCTATCAATATCTATGCATTATAGACATATAATGCATGTGAAAGTTAAGCTAAGTTCCAAAATATGTCAAATTCATGGATGGTCCTTAATGAGTAAATGTAAAAAAAAAAATAGGCGCTACATGAACTTCAGCTCCTAATATACTTCACACTGCCAGTAAGAGTACACAATGGTATAAATATAATGGTAATAATACATTTTCTTTACAAGGTTTAACACATGGCTTTTATTTAGCACGGTCTCCCTGCATGAAAGCCGTAACTTCTAGTTTGACAAATTTTACAAAATAGTAAAATCTTAGCAAGTCTTGGAGTAGTTTATGTTTGTACAAGCCCTGGATGAGTCAGCCGCCTGTGGCATTAAACTTATATCATAAAGTGCTCAAGTTTGACAAGTGTCATTTAGAGGATGTTGTCAGAAGGCAGTCAAGCATGGAAACCAACCAGGATGTTCAAATGTGCCTCAGCTAAGGCCAAAATTTGAGAACTAAAGAAATAGTAAACAGTTAGTTATTGCCTACGCCTACTTGGATCCGGTGACAAGTACAGACATTATTTAACTTTAAGTGTAAACAACAGGCAAACAACCAACACAACGTTGATCACACAACCTTGCTTAACATAAGCAATGTCAGCTCTATTCATGTTGTCATGACAGAACTGATATTATTGTTTATATCCTATACGCTGAGACAGTAACATTAACCACAGTGTAATCTAAAATACAAAACATGAATATACATCCATGAGTAAAATTGGAGAAAAAAAACAACTAATCATACCATAAGGAAAATCTGTTGAAAACCAAAACCAGTGGTTATTAGGTAATGAACATAGAATTACCTCATATAGATACACTGATGTTTTGTTTTAGTATATCACCCATTAGGCATAAATTATGTTTCATTTAGATAAGAACTCAATTGAGCAGAGTTTTGTTACAATTGCTGCTGGTGCCGAACATTGAAGTTATAAAGAATAACTGAAGCTTGATAATAACAGTTGTTATTCCTTATATTTTGTTCTTAAATTTTGGTCTAATTGATCCAGCTCTCGCATCAACAGATCAGCTTTTTCTGGATCAATCTTCATCTGAAAAAAAATTAACAAAATAAGCCTGTTAGTTAATTCATTACAGTTAGCGCAGTCAAGAGTTATTTTGTCAGTTCATACAATTGGTACAGCAAACAGTTATTTTGACAGTTCATATCATACAATTGACACAGCAAACAGTTATTTTGTCAGTTCATATCATACAATTGACAGAGCAAACAGTTATTTTGTCAGTTCATACAATTGACACAGCAAACAGTTATTTTGCCAGTACATACAATGGCACAGTCAAGAATTATTTTGTCAGTTCATACAATTGACACAGTCAACAGTTATTTTTTAAGTATATACAGTTTGTCAACTCAAAATAGAAGATAGAAGCAGAAATTTTTAGTAGATACTAAAATCTTATCAGTTATTTAATTTTGATGTTATCTTTTAACATGTAATTAAATAAACACAAAGAACCTGCACCAAGTTCATTGAGTAACATCCTGAAATGTGTATCAACCAGGAAGATGATGAAGTAGTAGGTCTGGCTGTTTCTAGGTTTTAGTTCAGAAAGTTAGATATTAGAGTGAAACTAGTTAGACAAGTTGTTCCTAGCAGAGAGATTTCAGATGATTTTCAAACTTGCCCCATGCAACCAATCATGTATATACTTTTAAATGACTCTGCTTGCAAGTAGATGTCCTCTTACAGAATGATTCTGCCACCATGCGATTATCCATTTTTAAATAACCTTCCCACACAAGAGATTCGCCATTTAGATTTAGATTGACCATTACTACTCAACAAATTCACTACTTAAAATATGTGCTCTGACTAGCAATACTTATACTCTTCAAATTTAAGTCTATGATCTTTGTGTTCAGATATAAGGAGTATAATTTTTCAATAAAATATCACAATTTTTATAGATGCATTGGAAAAATCAACCCAGCAGCATAAGCGGGTGGTACCCAAACACATGGTTTATGGCTAAGGGAGACAAGCAAAAAGAGCAACAACCAGGAAGTAGCTTTAAGTATGACATGAATTAATGAGAGTATTTGCAGCACTTGTTATAGTGTATTAAATAGTACATTATGTAGCAACTAAATATCCTTTTCTTGTTTTTATATAATGTTCCAAGGTACAAAGAATGAAAGATACATAACAATATCTCACACTGGGTATGCTGACTGAAACATAAAAAAATCATGCACAGGAAATGCTGGGAATATATCTAAAATTGGGTATGATGGCTGAAATATATCTAAAATTGGGTATGATGACTGAAATATACCTCAAAATGGGTAGGAATGAATTGTAACAATTTCTCACAATGACTATACCAAATAAAACATTAAAATATTTCACATAGCTTCTAGTGACTTAAACATTAATAAATCTAAAGGAGGCTGCAAGCTGAAACATAACATAAAGTTGCAAAGGGTATGCTGACAGACACCTATCAAAGTAACCACATAAACTGCACAGTCCCAATGAGTTGGTTCTGTCAAATAAAGTCTGTCTTTAAAACAATGGGTACCTTCTTGGTGGCAACATATGGCTTGTTGAGCACACTGACTTCACTAAGAAACTTGCTTTGTGGATCTAATTCTGATGGATTTTGTTGTGACAACCAGAGCTAAAAGTAAAGACATACATATGTTATGATAGAATCATTGATTTCATACATTGCTAAAGGTAAAGACATACATATGTTTTGGTAGAATCATTTATTTAACACATTGCTTGAGGTAAAGACATACATATGTTATGATAGAATCCTTTATTTAATACATTGCTAAAGGTAAAGACATACATATGTTATGATAGAATCATTGATTTAATACATTATTTGCTTATTTACGTGACAGTCATGACTTTAAATCACACAGATGCTGATTCATTTTTATAAACTCATTTCTTTAAAGGCAAAAACCATGCAACTTAATTTTTTTATAAAATACAGGCAAATCTATAATACATACTACATATAAATTATTGTATATTTAAGTATAGGAATGAAGAGTGAACTGAACTGTTTTATTACATACCAGTGCCTCAGAGCCATTTTCTGTAGTGCTGGTCATACTTGGAACAAAGAAACGAAGCTGAAAATTTAAATATAAGGGTTGTATGGAAAAGATATATTTCTCTACAAGAAAATCAAGATTATTTGACTATTAAAGAATTAATTATCTCTGTATTTCAAGTGTCCAGGGTAAGATAGCCAAACAAACATTTCTACTCAGGATAAACTTACAATGCTAAGATGTCTGAGCTGTCAAATATTCTTTTGTGTTTTTATTCTGTAGCATCTCATTTCTTGTAGAGAAATATATCTTTAGTGTCTTTGACTGGGACATGAAGTTAAAATGACTAAGTAAAACAAGCACTCACCAGCCATAGAAGGGGCAGGACTAAAGTCCAAAACCACTGAGGTAGAATCCCATATGTAAGGTTCGTCATTACCAACCCAGGACACACAGAATGAGAAAATACATTCTGAAAATAGTATATTCAATGAGCTTTAAGACAGCAGTCAAACAGCCTATTTAAATTATCAAAGCCTCCACAATAATAAGTACCAAGAAATAAACAACCTGATCTAAAGCCATAATATAATAAAATGATGATGCCATTATAATATTTGTATCAGTCCATGTGGTCCATTAAAGCCTGTATGTTCTGTGTGTGCTGCTCTCATTACATTGTTGTGCTTCATTCACACTGATAACAACATCACTGCTCTTTGTGCTAGAGTGTTATGGTGCGAACCAGACATTACATATTGAGGATAAATATTTTGTCTAAATAAAAGTAATTTCTCACACATTATTTTATTATTGTGTACAGTTGATTTCAGCATTCAATGTTCATTGATTATTTAAAAAGAAAACTTGAAAGGTAAATTGTTCAAGCTAATGTTATTGAACTTTGATGAAATAGATTATATTCCTTAACTATTGTCAACTAGCCCACGTTGAAGCCACAATAAAAATGTTGACGAATGACTACTGCTCTGTTGACTTGGAGAGGAGATGGGTGCTGCTAGGTCTACCAAGCCCCGAGAAAGTTCTAATGGAAACAGAACCCCTACGACCACAAGGTTATGGGACACACGGAAAAAAAAAGTCAAATGACACTGGTTAAGTTACTTACTAGAAATGAATAAGGAATAAGGGTAGTCGGACACTTCGACCCCGGACGGTTCAACCCTGCCAGTTCGACCCCAGGACGTTTTGACCCCGGTCGGTTCGACCCCAGGGCGATTCGACCCCGGGCGATTCGACCCCAGGACGTTTTGACCCTAGGGTGTTTCGACCCCGGACGATTCGACCCCTTTCTTTTTAAGGCGTGAAATGTTTGGGTTTTTTAAAATTCATTAATTAAAAATAAATATTTAAGGTTTAATATTATCTCTTTAAAAATAAAAACAGTATGAAATAGTTATTTTTAACGTTTATTTAATTATAGTATGATGATTGAACAAATAATATAGTTTTATATTAATATCTCTTAAAAATTAAAAATAGAATGAGATGCTATTTTTAATAAATAATTTAAAATAGTAAAATATATTAAAGTCTAAAATATATTAAAACAGTAGGAAATATAATTTTGAACATTTATTTTCTAATAGGAAAATTGAAAAAAGGTATAAACACTTACAAAAAGTTGACATGCGTTGTGAATTCATAGTTAGCAAGAATCAAGGATTTTCTCCCTCGTTTCGTCAATCCATATTCCAAAGTATTTTCCATTTTCACACACGTAAATTTCTGAGAAACTGATGTTGAGTAACTAATGTTCCTCTTTTATAATACCCCTAAATGCGACGGTAGAAAAGTTCTTCCAAGCCTATCCAAGTCCACCCCAATCCCACCCCCTATGTAATCGGACAATGAAAGGACCATGTGGTCAGAAAAAGGTATGTACATTCTAATCCCCCACACTCCCTATATTTACCTTTCCCATAACTCTCGCCAGCACACAATGTCCTGTGGTCGTCACTTAGTCTGGTCTTCGTAACATACCATTATGTGCCTGCAACTTACAGTCCCTGGTCCGGTAGACTTCTCTTTGATCTCTCCACCCCAATCAAAGTCACGATGTAATCGGACAATGAAAATGGTTTGTGGTCAGAGTGTCCTTTGTAAATGTCTACCCCAGACCAATAGCGTATTGATCACAATCATGATTTCGTTTTGAATGTTGACTGGTAATCAGTGTATATATATATTTTTTTTTTTTTTTTTTTTT
>MUZC01004641.1:155807-171220 GCA_002072015.1 Radix auricularia | reverse complement strand
GTAAATTTAACGTTCAAAATAACTATTTCAGACTGTTTTTATTTTTAAAGAGATAAAATTAAACTTAAAATATTTATTTTTAATTAAAAAAGAATTAAAAATGAATTTTTAAAAACCCAAACATTTCACGCCTTTAAAAGAAAGGGGTCGAATCGTCCGGGGTCAAAACACCCTAGGGTCGAAACGTCCTGGGGTCGAACTACCCGGGGTCGAATCGTCCGGGTTCGAACCGTCCGGGGTCGAAACGTCCTGGGGTCGAACTGGCAGGGTCGAACCGTCCGGGGTAGAATCGTCCGGGGTCGAAGTGTCCGTAATTCGGAATAAGATATGATTAGTTACTTAAACAATAACACGATGCTTTTCAAAAAGCTTACAAACACATATCCAAATTGAATATGGATTGAAGCTAACTAAAACTTTATTTATCTCAAACATGCAAACCCATGAGATACTTAAGCATATACTGGAGAATAGATGTGACCCAGTGGGTCTCAATACTTCACAATTTTGCTTTTGGGAATATACTAAATATTGGATACTGGCACACTCATAAAATAATTTTACTGAGTTGTAATTTTAAATAATCTCATGTGAATAGAGCCTAAATAATAAATCATGTACACATAACATCAAATCAATCTCTTTAAGAATACTTTTTTTTTTTTTAATGACAATTTTAAGTAATGCAACTGAATCATGTTAATAGATTGACAATGGTAACAAAATTTTATAACAAGCAAATAATTATTCCAATCAGCATTGAAAATATTTAATTCATATTGAAATTAACTCAATGTAAAGTGATTTTTCCACAATCCAGGACAAAACATCAATACAATATTAACTGTTTTCTTAACACTAAAATTAATTATTTGATTAGCAAAATTGGATGCTTGTAGGTAACTGAGACATTTTTGGTCCCACTAGAGTTTAAACTTGCATCTAAGAGGTAAGAGACCACCCATACAATGGTAAAACAAGCTCCCTAAATGGTGGAAGATCTGGTTACATGGTCCAGCAGTTTGCTGCTAATGCTCTACACTGTATGAAGAAGTTAGCTAGAAGGTAATAGGGAAAAAAGCCAAAGTGTCCTCCTTAAAAAACCAAACTGATATGAGATACGATAAATGGCAACATTTAAAAAAGAGGTTGCAATCAATTGAAAATTAAGGTTGTAACAAGAAAATAGAGGGCAAAACATGTGTAGATGTTCATTTCCTTAAGATCGGTCTTACTCAGAAGGCAAACACAAATTACAATACTTACATTAAAAATCACACAAAAAGCTCAACGGCTGCTATACAGAGTACCATTAACTTTGTCTAATGTAAATTCATCAAGCGTTCTTGATGGCATGATAAATTTTTGTAAAACTGATAAGTAATTGTAAGTAAAAGCTCAGCCCTGACTCTATCAATACCATCTAGAAGTTTGAGCTGCATTCAATTTCTCAGTAGATGGATAACATATAAACAGATTATGAGTGAGCCTGACAGGACATTGTGACGAAATTTATGAACGCGCAATTCCTCACTGCACAGCAAATAATAAGGAAGAAAAGGAAATATCTCTAAAGGCGCACCATTTCGCGTGGTGAGGCTGAATAGTTGAATACGCATATTAACTGTTGATGTTTGATCATCCAATCAACGCAAATTAAATGAAACACGTCATCTAAGGAATGTGATCGAGGGACCATTCTCCTTATTCTCCTACTGAGGTGATGGAATCAACTGATATGTATTTACTCAGATTGTAATCATCAAGGAACCAAACATTCCGAAATCTAGATAAAGTAAGAACGACCTCAATTATCGACTAAATACGCTGTCATAATATTATTATATGCCAAATTAATAATTTAATAATTAAATGCTTAATCAGTTATGATCTGTTGAATTTATTTGAATGGGTTAAATAACCATAAGAATGCAATTAGGTATTTTGTATTTTATTATCGTTGTATATAATACGACACCAGTTTAAATTTGTCAATGGATTAACTCAATTAAAAGAATAACTATTGTTCATTATGTGTGCATCAGTAATGCATATATATGAACGTTGAGATTATTGCTATTTTATTATTAACAATGGGTAATATACGATCTTAATAATAATGATTTGAAGTACTATTTACCATTGTCTTGTACTATCTTATGAATACTTTGGTTCCCTTTTGACACCTTGCTCTGAGGGCTCGGATGTCAAATGAGGGACACCTAATAGTTTAATACGGATAAACTACTAAAGTTTATACCTTATTTCATAGAATCTGGTCCTGGTTACCGGAAAGCCAAGATTCCCTCATCTTATACGACCGGTGCCAGATGAGAGTATTGCAACAGTGTCCATCAGGCCAAGGACAAAACCACCCTGGTAAGCCCTGAGAATCACCCACCCAACAAGTCTAGAGACGGTCATCCTCGATTCCGGATAGATAATCTACACCCAGCGGTGTACATATCCGTACCCGGCTGATGCCGATCCGCCATTCCCAGGTGAGGGTCGAAGCCGATTAGCCACGAGCCCACTCGTGCTGATCGAAGCCTGAAAACTCCTCGTTTTAAGAAGTCGCTTATAAACATAAGTGAATACTCATACTCTTTTAAGAGAACTATCTTGTGTATCCAGTGAAGTCCAGCAGGAATTTATCTATACCGTCACCCAACAGTGGAAACAGCCTTTTCCAAGGATCAGCACCACAAAGTCGTCTGCAGTTACTCAACAGTGGAGTCAGCCTGCTCCAAGGGACCAGCACCACAGAGTCATCTGCAATCACTCAATAGTGGAGTCAGCCTGACCACGGTTCAGCACCACCGAGTACGGACCAGAACTACTCCTCAAGGACATCAGCTGAAGTATCAATTATAGCGCCTCGCAAGGACACGAGGATTTAATCTTTAAGTACCATAGAATTGAACGTTAGTTATAAGGGCAGAAGCCTAATGATGATGTTACTGTTATAGGGAATTTATAAAAGCTATCTTTAGCACTTAATCATGGGAGACTTGGATTAGGTTAATTTTCATTGCATAGAATTAGAGTAAGTCTTAAATAAGACAGTTAACTATACTATATATCAATTAATGATTATTCTCAATACAATGTACATAGTGTAAATAAACTTATATTTCGTTTAACTTTACACTATTCTTGTTTGTTGTCTTCAATTGTGAGATCACTAAAGTTATATCCTTGAAGGCTAAAAGGTATTTATTATAATCATTATCAATTATCCCTAAAACCACGAACCAAAGTACAGGAAACACATCTTTATCGCCACAGACATAACAAAACAGTGAAGATTTAGACCTTCTTCATTGAACAAATAGTATACAAATAAAATGAACATAAAGAAATTAAAAAATAAAAACTTTGCGGTGAAATACAAAGACAGAAATCTTTGGCTCTCTTTGGTTTCACCGCCGCTAAGTCACCTTTCAATGTGAACCATACAGAATGACACCCGATCATGATGGCAGCTTTGTCTGATGCAAATATAGATTATACCACACTGTTTACATCTTCTAATTTCCTCTTTCATTAAAAGTCAAATAATTTTATTTCTCAGTGGCTTCGTGTGCCCAGATTGACTATTAATCCAGAAGCACTTTGCGTTGCTCTCTCATTCCACAAATGAATCTAAATTCACACAAGAATTTTTCTCTTAAAATGTTATCTATTATCATGGCATATTTTATGTTTTATAAATGATCAGAAAAATTTCTCTTCCAAGAAGGTGAGATGACATCTTTATTAACTTGAGAATTTAGTCCTATGTAAACTATTGGACCCATTGTGCTTCTTAGTCCATAATCTATCATGATTTCACTAAGATGATAAATTTAATGTATTGAGGAATGGGAGGTAATCCATACAGTTATTTGCAACTTATCCAACTTAACTTTATCATTAATTAGAATAAGAGTCGGCACTACTTACAAATGACCATTGGCTTTTATGGCTTCTTTTGCTAGAGTTTTTCTGATTTTCCATTATTTAATGAGTCACAAATTCTGGGTACAAAGCCAAAGTTTATGTATTAAAAATATTAAAATGGCATGTTATCAAGAATAGTGTTGTCAAGTCAATTCAATTTTGAGGACTGGTCAACACTTAAAAAATAGACAGTTTTACAGTCCGGTTCTTATTTTTCATTAATGTTTTTAGAACCAACAAAGAGAGTGCGGATCAAATTTTCGCCTTGCACCGTCTAATGAATATGTGACTGTTGATAAAAGACCAAAATCGAATTTGAAGACCGGTTAACTGCCTGTTAAGGCGTATCTTTCCTTTTGTAATATAAATAGTAACACTCACGGCCTTGACTGTTGATCACATTTTGACATCGCCGCACTGTGTGTTAGTTCTGGTACTAAGCAAATTTTTAAAATCTTTCACAAGCCAAACTGTGAAGACCTGTATATTGATATCTATTAAATACCGGAATATTACCGGAATATCAATCTATTATTGATAAAACTACAAGACAACTTTATGACTGACCCAACTAGAATCAACTGAGTAAGCTGATTAATTACAGTCAATGACACCAGCTTAACAAAGAAAAAAAAATTTTTATGAGTTAGAAATGAAAAAAGTTAAATAAAATAAATAATTATTAATAATTCCCATCCTTATAAACGTCTACTAATAACAGAAATAAATAATTCAAGATCAGGAAAAGGATAAATTGAAATAATAAAAATTTTAATGCTTAATTAAAAATTGAAATTTAGAGCTGAATAGGTAAAAAAAACTTCACGCCTAAAAAAAGCTAACCAAGTTCTCATGCTTCATTATAGTATAACTATCATATCCTGCTGTTCTACATTTCATGGAAAAGCTATGGGGATGCATCCTTAAACTGTTCTTTGGTTCACCTTTGTTCAAAGTTCCTGCTTTTGTTTGAGACAGTTCTGAATATTCTATTTCAAGAGTTTACCAGTGGAGAAAGGGTGTGAGCCAGTGAGTCTCAACATTTGAGAACCAGTAGACCTCAACACACATTTAAGTTAAGTTATTAAGTGTAAAGAAAAGTTAAAAATATATTCTTACAAACTTGTTCATTTTGTTGTTAAGTCCAACACTGAGGACATCAATGGCAAACTTTGATGAGCCATACGGATCATTCCTGTTATAATACAATAATAAATTAGAATTCATTTTGAAATTAGGATGGCAGTGAGAGATCAGAATGATGAGTTGGAATAGAATGATAAGTTCAGATTAGGATAGAAGTGAGAGATTAGGATAACAAGGTGAGATTAGGATAACAAGGTGAGTTTAGGATATAGAAAAAGTGCTATAGAAGAAAGCATTCATTCATTCATAATTATGACAAGATGAGATTAGGGTGACAATATACCATTAAAATGGCTTTATGAGACTATGTTGACAATTTTAAAATATGGTGCATTAGCTATTACACAGAGACTTATAGACTGTAATCCCTTGAAAGAATTCACAAAACTAAAGATCAATCAGCCCATCTCATGAAGATTATCATCAGTGTTTAATTATGTAATACCAGAATTATAACTCATAGATAGCACAAAGAAAGGGAGAAAAGAATGAAGCAGTATGAAGAAATCAGAACTAAGTGAGTAAGGGTGCTTCAATCAATCGCAGTGCACATGTCTCGAGACCAACAATGGTCATGCTTGCTTGCTTGCATCTTGCTTGCTCTAGTTTCTGGCAAATTATATATATAGATAGATAGAAGATAGATGTTTTGTATGTAGCCGAGTGGTGGCTTTAATTTCAACAGGTAAACACTAAACAAACTATGTGGGGACTAAAGCAGGAACAGTCTTCATTTAACAGCAATGAAACAGCTACTTCTTCAATTTCTTTCCTTCTATTTAGTGCATTTCAGTGTGGTGCCCACAGTGCGACTCGGTGTGGGTGTACGCTGCTATACATATATAGATTACAGTTTTCTTGTTTGCTTTAATTTCTGGCCAAATATATATAGATAAGAATGGGCAGCACTATCTTGTGATCAAGCACTAGCAGGGTTAAACTTCACACTAACAAACAACATTCCTGAAATTCTGACAGGCCATGATAATCTTTTTTAATTTTACAACACATTTAAAAATATCACTAATTTTAAAATAACAGTCATACTGTTTCTTTGGGTTGTCACTATTACATCCCACCTTTCCCTTTTGAAGTCATTATTAACAAAGTCCCATAATTAGGGGAACTGGGTTTGAGAAAGATAGTTCCCAGAGATATGACTTACATGTATCCAAATAGATGTTTAAATAGTTAGACAAAGTGGGTTAAAAATTTTAAAAACCCGTAAATTTAAAAGAAAAACGTTTAAAAAAAGTCTTTGACTATAAATCCTTCATATACGAGACATAACTAAAAGAATGTACATTATAATATGCAGCGCAAGACAATCCGAAAATACAAAATTTTAGTTATGTCATGCAAAACATGTTTAATATAATGCGCACCGATCAGGAATATATTTTTAAAAAGTATTGTCAATATATATATGCAGCTTGTTGCGGGACAGGAAAGGTTGTTCCATAAAATAAGCACCATGACACTCTATCACAAAATTTAACATATTACATAGAGATAAAAAAAGATATTCTAAAAATTCATTAATTTAATTACAGTACATTCGATCAATCTGAAATTTTGATACATTATTTTTATCATTGGCATGAGTCTGCCTGCCAAATTTCAGGTAGCCAGCTTACGGGGAAGTAGGTTAAAAATCGGTCCTAAGTTTTTTCAGCACTCAAGCAAGCAAGTAGACACCACGAGTTAATATAAAGGATTTAAAAATAAAGCTTTTTTACTATAAATCCTTTATATACGAGACATAATTAAACGAATGATTATAATAATACACATCGCACGACAATTAATCTAAAACTTTAGTTATGTCTCAAATATATAAAGGATTTATAGTAAAAAAAAACTACTACAGCCTGCCTGCTATATTTAAGCTCAATTTGATGGAAAAGGGTTATAATATAGTTCCACCGCGAGACAGACTAGCATAAATATTTACAGATTGAATATATTAAAAAAAAGTAGGGTTAATATAATATAAAAGTTCATTAATTTAATTACGGTACATTCGATTTGTCTGAAATTTTGACAGATCATTTTGATAGTCAGCACAAGTCTGCCATCAAAATTTCAGCTTGCTAGCATACGGCAAAGTGGGTTAAAAATCTATCCAAAGTTTTTCAGTAAAACAATCAAATGCCACGAGTTAATATAAAGGATTTAAAAAAGGAGTGGGGGAAAAAGTTTTTTTTCCACTGTGCCAAGTGTCCCCTAATGTTTTTCGGGAATCCTTGTCACATTTATGTTTTCACCAGTGCAACTAAAAATATACTTGTAATATATACTTCTTTAAGAGAGTGAGTGTGAATTTTTTTTACTTCTGACAAGGCTATTGCAGCACACAAGATAGTTAATGGTTAACTGCACAAATGGTTAACCTTGACATCATCATTATCAGTCCTGTGACCTTAGCAGTCATTTGGGGGAACCCATAGACACATCAACAAATAACGATCTCCACAGTTGCCTATCTTGAGCGTTGGCAAATAATTCACTCAATCCCATCCCTGTCCAGCCAGCTTTTCCATTGTCGACCTCTTCACTTGCCCCCTTCTACAGTGTCTTGAAGGATAATTTTTGACAAGGTATCATGTCACAGTACATGACCGAACCGTGCTATCTTATGTCTCTTAATTGTTATAATGGATTGTTGATGACCCACAATAGCGTTTATTTTGTCCCACACATATTCATTGGTCTTGTGTTCTTAGTAGGAGGTCTGGAGAATTTTCCTCATGCAGTTGTTTTCAAATCCCTGCAGCTTGCTTTCAGTGGTTGCCATTAGCGTCCAGGTCTCACATCCATAAAGGACAATGGTTTTAATGAGAGCTCTGTAAAGCCTGAGCTTTGTTAACAGGGTGTTTTTTGTTGTTGTATATTTTGGTTAACTTTGTCATTGCCACCATAAATTCACACATATTAGTGCATTACCTAGAGTAAGTTGTTGTTTTTTTGTGTCAAATCTTAAAACAACTATTAAAAACTAACTTAATGCTGTTTACTTCTTAGTTAGGCCCCTGACATTTAAAGAAAATTTTTCCTGAGTTGGCAGGTATTGTACAAAAGATAAAATCTCTAGTGGCAGTGAAATCAAAGCAACTATGATGTCACCAACAAACAAGGCAAGAAAGTATGTCTGAATTTGTTACATTGTCTTGTGTGTTCTGAAAACTTGAGGAAAAATACATCACATGACTACCAAACAGTTAAGTGGGTTGCTGTTTTTTTTTGTGGAGAAGTTAACCGCTCCTCAAAAAACTAGCAGTCTTAACAACCTTTGTAGGAACTATAATAAAATTTGTGGGAACCATGGCAAACTTTGACCATCAGAATTGACCAAGGCAGAGCGCTGCACTAAGACTTTTAAATATTTAAATGACCCCTTAATAAATTGACCAACCCATTTTTATGCTGGAAATCTTCAATGCTGAATTCGTGCTCTGCTGAAGCACTGGATGATGTCCATATTAGCTGAGATGTGCCATCAGGTTTTCCTGACAAGCTCCCCAACACATCTTCCAGTTCTTTTATCTGTCAGGCAAATACAAATAATTGAACTTTAACCTACGGTCTTCTGGTAAGTGATAAAGATAGAGGTAATATGGTTAGATAAAGCCTATTGGTAAGTAAAAAAACCTATGGGGAAATTTCAGATGTCTATTGGTTAAGTACACACATTGAGCTAATGTAAGATAAAGCCTACTGATAAGTGAAAAACATAGAAATAATTTTATAAGATAGATATGCTTTCAAAGAAAAATAAATAGTTAGGTTATAAAAAAATAGCTTGCTGTTTAAAGAAAAAGGATTCTGACTGAAAGAAAGGCCTGCTGTTAAGTGACAACAAAAAGCTAAGTTTAGTGGATAGCGCAATACTTTTATGTGACAATCATAGAGTTGATGTTGTGAGATGACATCTTATATTTAAGACTTACTAAAACATAATGCCCAAAGACATTTGTCTGAAAGACAATTTGAAGGCCGTCTTTAGTGACGTCATCCTCCTGTTTGAGCAGCCCTTCTCCTGTTGTGAACATGAAGAACACACGGCTTTGGAGAAAAACAAAATGGTTTTAAAATATATCCAAAAAAAAAATTTTTTCTAAAAAGATAAATTTCTAGCTTCAGATTGTAATATGAGACTTCTGATAATAGACTTCATTTTAAATTTACAACAACAACAAAAATAA
The DNA here is from genome assembly GCA_002072015.1 of Radix auricularia. Taxonomy (NCBI): domain Eukaryota; kingdom Metazoa; phylum Mollusca; class Gastropoda; family Lymnaeidae; genus Radix; species Radix auricularia. Next base: position 161,927 of record MUZC01004641.1, on the reverse strand, counting down.
GCATAAGCTTTGAATCATAAAGCACTAACCAATTACTGACAAAAATAATAATAGTCTCCACTCTCAAGGCGGCCATTGACAAAGTTATAATATCATATGTATAATTCTGAATAACATTCAAAATAAATTATTTATAAAAATTAAACAGAAAATAACCAAATCTTAGAATGACAAAACATAGATGAGAAACTTGGAAGTAATAAATTTAAAAATCTTTTAATTAAAAAACAATTGCATGATCAAAAGTGTTCAACTAGTAGAAATTCAGGAATGCCTGCAGAACTTGGCAAAAATGCCTCAAAATGTTTGCTCTTCAAAGACTAATATTTGCACATAAATTATTTTCTAAAAGACTGATTTCCAGCTTTAATTGGAAAAATGGCATTCTTGATAATTGAATTTTCTGAGTCTGAACAAAATTAGCAAATAACTAAGAATGCCTTGCCAAGTAGGAATAAATCACTTAATGGCTAATTAAAGATGAGGCTGATAGTTTCATTTGTGTTTGTAACAGTAAAAGTTGTTGCTTTCTTGCTTCCACTGCATGTTGAAGCCTGTAACATTTTAACATTGCACAAAACTTGTTAAAATTATCATAATTTTTTAGGGCTGCAGAAATTACTGATTAATTTCTCGATTAATCGGTAATTTATTTTATCGATTAAAATTATTTTAATCGATAAAAATAGTGATATTAAAATTAAAGAAATGTTGTTTTTTTTAAATTCGATTTATTAATAAATAATTAATAATTGTTCAGTTTTTTTTAATGTACAAACTACTCCATTTTTAAAAAAACGGACTCTAAAAGTGTAAAATTTTTAAAAACTTGTTTTATAAGGACAATGATATTTTAAAAGACATTGATTTTAATTAATTAACAATAACAAAATTTTAATTCATTGACATTATTTTGAAATACTTATATTCAAATATATCTCCTAACAATATTATATTTTAAAATCAACTTAAAATAAGTACTAAAATTGCCATAAAAGGGCACAAAATGTGAAGGTAAACAACATAGTGAAAAAAAAAGTGAACATGACGTCTTAGGAGAAATATCATAAATTTTGAACCACTTGGGCTTGGGATAAAAATATGATCTTTATGGTTTTGTTAATCATCAAACAATTTCTATGTCTATAGCCGATTACTTTTTTATTTTCAAATTAATTTGAAACTTTCTGCCAAGTGCCTAACTTTAATGCGTTATTTAACTTATTTTTATTGCTACATATGTTTTAAAAATAACTCAATAAAAAAAATTCAATTGCCTGTTTCTATTACTTCCCTTAAAATTTTCAGTTTAATGACGTCATACATCTTTATTTTTAGCTTTAACAAAATTATCGATTAATTAATCGGTAATTTTTCAAAAGTTAACTATTAAATTTTATTTAATCGATAACAGCCCTATAATTTTTACAATAGAAACATTTCACCTTGAAAATAATCCTTTCCAGAAGTAATGCCAATCAACTCCAGTTACTTTCATCATACCAGCATTGAGATAAAGGTAGTCTATATGGTCATAGCTGCACAAATTGTTTTTTGAAAGATTATTATGAGTTAATATCATCACACAGTTGACGTGCTGCGCAGTCATATAACAAATGTGATAAATATTTTTTAAATAAAAACATTTCTGCAAGCATAAAAGGCAGTGTGGATAAGTTTGAAAGAGAAACTTGAATAAAAGCTTCCTACCGCTCCTTGATAGCTTTTGAAGCAGCATAAACAGATTCTACACTGGATGTGTCCAGCAATACAACCCAAATATCAGCATCTGGACAGATTTCTTTTAAAGCTTCAGCAGCAACTTGACCCTTTTCATAATTTCTGCAAGCTAGGCACAGCTGTATCTTAAGATTTGATTTCAAGAGTCTTTCTGCTAAGGTAAAGCCTATACCTCTGGAAAAACAGCAATAATTTGAATTAGATTTGATAGTTCTCTTGTGATCAATGTAGTTAGCTGTCAGGGGTATGAGAATCATTGTTGGTGAATTTGTGATCTCAGAAGTGAACACAACTTCACATGGAAATGTTTGTGAACTTGGATCATGTGGGTGTGTGTGGTCAGGGGTCATAATAGAGGAAGGCAAGGCAGTTGGGAATGTGCGTTGGTAGAGAGTGTGGGCCAGGATGGTCAAGTTAGGCCGAGGGGCTATAACATTTGAAGTAGATTAATAGGTAAAGCTAACTAGAGCGTCAGGAGGAGGGTTCTAATCTTTATACAGTAATTGTGCTAGACAGTCGGGGATGACTGTTAAGGGACTGTTGAACCAGTAATTGTAAAAAAACTATATTTGCTGTGTCTATGAAGAATGGACAGTTTTGTGCAGAGGAATAAACACTTGAAGGTTCTAGATATTTGTGTCATTTATATTTGTACTGAGCGACAGAAATAACGCAAGGCAATACCTATAAACTGAGAGACGTAACATTAACATTCAACAATTATTTGTAGGTTTTGATATATCTCTTGAGCTCTATATAGCATTCAACAATTTAATGTTAGATTTGAAAGTCTCTAGAACTCAAGACAGTACTTAAAATGATTAAAATTTTAAGTTGTACTTGTACAAGTTAAACTTGAATGTTCTCAAATAAGCAAATTTTCTTAATTAGGGGCCGTCCATAAATGACGTCACACGATTTTGACCGATTTTTTACCCCCTCCCCCCCTACGTCACGCGTTGTCACAAAATCGTAGACCCCCCTCCTAAAGTACGTCACAAAACTTTGACCCCCCCCCTTACAAAAAATACCCTTAATTTTCTATTTGAAAATAAGTATGTTTCAAGTCACTATTTGTCATTTAAGTATTTATTTAGAGTAGGTCTACATTGTAATATTGTAACACGCATGAAGCTATGTAAAAGACATTAAATAAATTGTAAGCCAGTGGTTCTCAAACTTTTTCGTATCAGACGACCGGCAAGAATTTTTCCATTTCACCAGGTACCATTGCATTCTTTTCCCGTTTTGACATGATTTTCTCTGTACTGATTTGATAGCAAAATGAACCCCTACACAGCTTAAAGCCCTATAAGATTAAGTATGAATTCGGCTTGTTTTATATATTACATTTTTTAAAAAAATTTTAGTTGCCAAGGCATAGCAAGACAGCTAACGAACAATGCAGCGGTAATGTCAAAAACCATTTGATGTGATTAACCTTCGCTATTAAGCTAGCAAATGTGACTATTGATATTAGAAGGATCATTGCATTGTTAATAGACCTAGAATATATAGATACACGACAATTCCTTAAATTGACTTCGATCTTCTGACAGTTAGGTATATGCGCATCAAAGGCATTTGATCTAAAATTATCACATTGATATCACATCTCATTTTTTCTAAAAATTATTAGGTATGCATTGGAAAAGGAAAATGGCCAATACTGTACGAACCCCACATTTGTGCAGGAAAGTAGGGTGCCATCTTGTGCATGGCAAAATACAGTAATTCTTGCAGGTTGAGGACGGAAAAAATACTATGACATTAACATAACTTTTTACTCCGAAGCTCACACGTTTGTTTGTTTGTTTGTTTTTTCAATTCTTTTTTCTTCTGGATTTCACGTACGTCACACAAGAGTTGTAAATATAATGTCACCAATGGACGAGTCGTGTTTAAATTGTTGCATTCTCTAACGGAATTTATAAACTAATGAAAAATACATGGCTACCGCTATCGGTCTGTTTAACCAAAGGGTCGGTAAACAGCGATAAATTATCTCATTTTGGGTAAAAAGGGATCTCTTGGGGGTAATGCTGAATCATTGTGGGCATAGAAAATTTGCTAGAATCCGCTACTTTTGTGCTTTTAGTAATTTTAACATAAACATTTATAATTATAATATTGGACCTGTCCATTTTTTTAACCGTTTAACCGGCCCTCAAAACAAAAAATAAAATAAAAAATGTGTTCATATCCTTAGATTATTTTTATTTTAATGCATACAAATTATGGCTCTTATGGCTTACAAGGAAAAGCCTACACCCGACAATTTGCATGCTTTAAAAACAGCTAAGTCACTTGCCCAAAAGGTTGCACGTAAATGTGTCAATACCTACTGGCTTAACCTCTGTTCCAGTATACAATCAGCTGCAGACATGGGCAATGCAAAAGTCATGTACGAAAACATCAAAAAGGCAACGGGCCCATTGATGTCAAAAGTTGCTCCCCTAAAGTCCAAAAGTGGAGAAATTATTCAAGACCAGGCAGCACAGCTAAAACGGTGGGTTGAGCATTATCTGGAATTGTATTCAACAGTTACCACAGTCTCCAGCACCGCTCTAGATGACATCCCAGATATGCCACTCATGGAAGAACTTGATGTCGTGCCCGTACAGGAAGAGCTGAGCAAAGCAATTGACAGCCTAGCTTGTGGAAAAGTGCCTGGGAATGATGGAATACCACCAGAGGTTCTAAAGAGTGGCAAGACAGCTTTACTCCAACCATTGCACGAGATTCTGTCCCTCTGCTGGGAACAGGGCTACATCCCCCAAGACCTAAAGGATGCAAATATAGTGACACTATATAAAAACAAAGGTGATAGGAGTGATTGCAATAATTATCGCGGCATTTCACTCCTTAGTATTGTAGGAAAGACCTTTGCCCGCGTTATACTAACACGTTTACAGAGCCTAGCATCCCACGTCTATCCAGAATCTCAGTGCGGTTTCCGGTCCGGTCGGTCTACCATAGACATGGTGTTCTCCATACGACAGCTCCAGGAAAAATGCAGAGAGCAGCAGATGCCACTATACATTGCATTTGTGGACCTTACAAAAGCCTTCGACTTAGTCAGTCGCAACGGGCTATTCCAAATACTGGCAAAAATTGGCTGTCCCCCTCACCTACTTGCCATCATCAGACAGTTCCATGAAAATATGCTTGGCACAGTGCAGTTCGATGGAGCTAAGTCAGAGGCCTTCCCTGTCAGCAGCGGAGTTAAACAAGGTTGTGTACTCGCACCAACACTCTTCGCAATATTCTTCTCTGTACTTCTTCGATACGCATTCAAGGATAGCAGTGAGGGAATCTGGTTACATACCAGAGCTGATGGAGGACTTTTCAACACTGCCCGCCTCCGAGCCAAGACCAAAACGACGGATGTCCTAATTCGAGAGCTACTATTTGCGGATGATGCGGCACTAACAGCACATACAGAATCTGGTTTGCAACAACTCGTGTCAAGCTTCTCCAATGCCTGCAAAGAATTTGGTCTGCAAATCAGCTTGAAAAAGACAAACATCATGGCCCAAGACACTCGACCTCCTCCTACCATAAATATCGATAATGAAAACTTGGAGGTTGTGGACAGCTTCACCTACTTGGGATCCAAGGTCTCCAATACACTGTCCATTGAAGAAGAAATAAACAGCAGAATTGGCAAGGCAGCCGCAACAATGGCTAAACTAAATAAGCGGGTCTGGCAAAACACCAAGCTAACGGAGAAAACCAAACTGTGCGTCTATCGAGCCTGTGTCATCAGTACACTACTATATGGGAGCGAGACATGGACCACTTATACATCACAAGAGCGTAAGCTTAACAGCTTCCATTTGAGATGCTTGCGCCGCATCCTTGGTATTAAATGGCAAGAAAAAGTGCCTAATAGTGAGGTACTAACGCGTGCCAATACCCAAAGCATGTTCTCAATTCTTAGTGAAAGACGCCTGAGGTGGCTAGGACATGTCAAAAGAATGAGCCCCGGCCGCATCCCGAAGGACCTCCTATATGGTGAACTTGCTTCAGGAAAGAGGAAAACAGGTCGCCCACGCTTGCGATTTAAAGATGTCTGTCAAAGGGACATGAAAGCAGCCAAAATACATACAAGTGACTGGGAGTGTAAGGCAGAAGACCGATCTACGTGGCGCACAGTTGTCAAAGAGGGCGTCATAGTAGCCGAGGAGCGAAGAATGGAGGAGGCTGCAGACAGAAGAGCTAGGAGAAAGGCCAAAACATTTGGAAGCACAGAACTCGTGTGTAAAAACTGTGGCAAAGACTGTCACTCAAGGATAGGACTGCACAGTCACTCGAGGAAATGCAACCCAACCCAACGGTGATGCACCATCGTCTCGCGAGACGGAAGGATGCCGGATA
>MUZC01004641.1:128158-155152 GCA_002072015.1 Radix auricularia | reverse complement strand
TGATGTCAACATCAAACGACGCAGGGTAACAATTTCGTATGTTCTCTTGTGAGTTCTCAAACTTAAGAATTATAATTATATTTAATTTTTATGTCTTGATAACTTACGCCAACCGGCGTATGATGGCCTATCGACCGGCACTTTGAGAAGCATTGAATAAAAAAAAAGTCATTAAATAAATTTTAAGTAACCAAATATTTCAGTGGAAGTTTTATTTAAAGTTACCCTTTCGATGTGACGTCACATTTGTTCAACCCCCCTCCCTCCCCCACGTCACGCATTGTCACAAAATTGTCAACCCCCCTCCCCCCCCATTGTGCGTGACGTCATTTATGGATGGCCCTTTACTCGCTTCGGACTCGTGTATTGTAGCAGCCTTAATGATAATATAAAGGATGTAAAACTTTCCAATCATATTCAAATTGAATATCAAAATCTTACTCACTTTTATAAATAAATATATGGATTTACAGAGACTTCTAATGTCCAGTGGGAATCTTCATTTAAACCCATCCACCCCTTCCCCCACAAGACAGCAACTTTTGATTCAAGTTTTTTTCTCAAACTGACATGTCTCAGTTATCAAGATTATATTTTATAAAGGAATAATTTGTTTAAAAAGAAGATTATATTATTTTTATACTTGACCTACATTTTCACACAAATTTCCAGCCATAAATTGTGGCATTTATTATTAGTATTTATAAATTTCATCTACCCACTCTTTTTCTAAAAAAACAAACAAATAATTATAATAAACAAACAAGATGAGATCTCCAAGCCATTGCTTCATTTTGAAAATTATGACAAAAGTATTTATTAATTATACTATACTAAATCTACAGTGAATAGTTATTGTTAGTGGCAGACTGACTCACTGACAGAAAATAAACTACTGGACTGAGCTGACTTACGCATTTGCTCCAGTAATTACAGCAACTTTCGACCTGGTCTGATGGAAACTTTTTTTATCCTCCTTTACCATGTTCATTATAATTATGTGCTGCTTTTACTGTAGTAATAAAATGAAACTGTGCCTTTCAATAATTCTTTGGGTTGATTTAGACTTTGACTTAGCCACTTGGCAAAGCTATGTAACAGTATGTAGTATGTATGTACTAGTAACTATTATTATGAATCTGTTACTGATTATGATCATAAGTTGTGTTATTACTATTACTGTTACTGTTACTCAGAAGTTACTGTTATTAATTCATTAAATTAAATAACATTTTTCATTATTAATTTCTTATCGATCATTGATATGAATATATAATTAATATATTTATGTATAAAATTATTTTATCTTTACATAAATAATCTAATATCTCTTTGACTCTTTAATAGACCTAAGCGTAAATAATAATGATTTTAAGTGCCAGCTTCTTCTTGAAACTTAAATACTACCAAAGAGTCTATGGCAATTACAGTACTTTAGAATGACCTCCCCTGTCGGTGGCGAGATTTTTTTTTTTTTGGATACGGATGTTTTGATGTTTGAGTGGAAAGTTTTAAAATATGGGCCCATTTTTTAAAGTACATTAGTACGGATAATAAAACTCACTAGATTCTAGAAGCGTAATGGTATTCATCACTTTAAGGAAACTGGGGGAGTGGGGTTAAAATCATTGATGTGGCTTATGAAGCTATTAATACGGAGTGCGTAGGGGGTTGCCTGTTTAAAAAATGTTAGGTAATAAAATGAATTAATTTCAAAATAAAGTTTAAGTTTTTAAGCATGCCAGGTCGCGATCCTAACCTTGATGCTTGATGGCACTTGAGCGATTTTGGCCTAATTTACACCCACACTCCCCTCTCGTCACTTCTTCAGAAAAGGCTAGACCTCCACCCTCCAATATAACGTCGCAAAGCTTTGCCGCCCCTCACCCAGTGGCGTAGCTAGGGGGGCGGTGGGGCGGTCCGCCCCGGGCGGCACTCATTTAAAGGGCGGCATTTGTGGGCATTTATTTTTAAAATGGAGCCATTTCCTACAACCGCCTTTTTCTTTTGAAGGTGAAATAAAGATACTTTTATTTTCGAATATTAATTAATGGATTCACGCAACATCTGTTTCATTACATAGTGATTGTTATTACTAACGCAAACCTGTTCAAAGATTAAAAATCATTTTTAAAAAAAAGGAATTTATTTGTTTGGAAAATTAAGCGGTATGCGTCGCCAATGGCGCCATTATAAGAAAACTGCACAAAAAAATAAAAAAATAAAACAACACATCACCACTGGGCCGAATAATATGTACTATTAATATCACCACGACAGTTTTTGCGTGGAATTACGACATGCGCAGAATGATGCGCTAACAAATACCTACATGACATGGTGCTTCAAATATCGTGTTTAACTTGAAAGTAGTAATTTACATTATAGTTTCAGTTTTAGAAAATTATTTTAAGGCAACTTACAGAAAATGAATTATTTTTTTTCTATTGCATTAAAGTAGCACACATAATTTGTGTTTTTGATTAAAATATTGTTATTTATTTAAAAATGCTACGTCTATCCAATTAAAGAAACCAGGAAAGCCACCACTTTATCATCTTTTAAAACTCTAGTAAGAATACAGGACTAAACACAAACCATAGAAATACGTAGGACGCAATAATCTTCTGTACAGAAGGAGCGTCTGTAACATATAAGATAAGATAAGATAAGATAAATAATTTAATTTTTTTATTTTATGGAAAATTATTAAGATTTAGCTCAAGAACTTGAAAATATTCAAATTTATCGTAATAAACATCGCTGTAACATAAATAATTTCGGAAAAGACATATTTAAAATTTTCAAACGTCTTGGAAAAAATTGACATCTGAATTAGTAACTATTAAAACGAGATCAGATGCGGAACTTTACTCAGTTCATTGCGATATTGTTCTTTTCTATAGTATCTCAATTTATGTGAACCTCTTTTCTTAAATAATGCCGACCCATTTCATGGAACAAAGTTATGTGCTAATACAGAGAGCTGTTATAGATTCTAGAGAGTTGGCTATCAACTGAACGCCGTGCTGGAAAGAGAATAAGTATGATTGGAGAAAATTCAGGAGACGGGGTTCTATCTTTAGAGGAAGTCGTACAACGAGAAATGTTTTTATCCATAGATATTTATAAAAGAACGTAATAGACCCCACTGATGAGTTGCATGTCCTTGCAAGAAAATATTCGTGTATAATACCATCATGTAATCTACTAATTGAAAAATTTTACCATCAAATACATTTGTTTATTGCCATTGACAAAGAACAGTTCAAAGTGAACGAAAAAGATTCCAGGTTTTTATGGCTGTGGTTGGCCAGTCTTTGCAATTGCGGGGCCTTATGCAGCTTAGAATGCGAAAATGGATGCGTGGGGCCCAGTTTGGTTAGGGATAAGGTATTAATAAGGGTAAAATAAAAATAATAAGTATCCATTACAAATCATGGAAGTCTATGTGAGCAAGTGAGGTAGCGTTCACAAGTATCATTGACCACTAACGAGCATGGGATGGTGTGGTTGGCGCAATGCCCCGGGGGCCTTGCCAGATCTGCGGTTCGAACTCGCACCACGGGTTCTTGCAGCGGTTCGGTAGTCCAGCTCCCTACAACTTAGACCACCGCGCCCCCATTTAATGTAATAAGTGAAAATTAAGATAGGTGGGGCCCATGAAAGCGTGAACCTAATGCGGCCGCATAGGTGGCAGTAGCTTAAGACCAGCCCTGGCTTTACCTACACTACAAGAAGAGGCATTATGTTTGAAAAACAGGGGGGATGCCCCCTTGATCTATTAAAATATATTAAATAGTATAGATAGAAAAATTCTTTAGCCAACATTATAACTTTGCTAAGAATGTTTTCAATAATTGTTATAAGAGTATCTAGTTGTGAAAGGAGCGTCTCCAACCTGCAGTTGATGTAAAAAAAAAATAATAATTTCGTTCCACAATGAGTGATTTAAGACTACAAAATCTTGCAATATTGTTTAAAGATCGAAGAAGACATTACTAATAATTTAAATTTTGATAACATAATACACGATTTCTCTGTTATGAAAGTTAAGTAAGTAAATGTATAAATATTTTTACATACTAATGTATACAATTTCTTTGTTTATAAAAGAAATCATATATTTATAAATAAAAAATAAAAGCATATTAATTGTTAATAATTTTGGGTGTAAATGTGGAATCGCTCTGCAGAGCAATTCAGCCAACCACCAGCACTACCTTTCAGTGTGAGAAGTGCAGTAAAGGCTGCCATTCGCGAGTGGGCTTGTACAGCCACAACAGAAGCTGCAAGACCCTGTGCATAAATCCCACAGGAGCACAGAAAATTCCGTCGTCTTACGAGACATAAGGAAGCCAAAACAAATGTGGAATTTTTTTGTCTCAAAAACATTCTTGTGGCCTTTAACAAAAGCATCTTGTATTTTTTAAAAATGTGTATACTTATAGGTATATCATCTTATTCGGCCTCTTTTTTTAAATGCTAACATAGATATGGCATGGAATGGTTAACATGATCCATACCTTTTAATTTTACAATGAACTTCCTTTCAATTACAATTATTTATTAAAGGTTATTAATTAAAAAAAAAACATCACACGATTGACTTACGTGGCCGTCCTCAAATGACGGCTGATGATTCACCCCCTGCCACCCCTGTTCACACGTCGTCACAAAAACTTAGACCCCTTCTTCAATGTGACAACACAAAGCCCCCCGTCCCCCATAAAAGCCGTATTTTCTATTTGAATATGAGCATATTTCCAATCAATTTTTTTTCATTTAAATATTTTTAGTGTAAGTCTGCACTCTAATATCGTAACACGTGTGAAACCATGTAATCATAGAATATATTTAAGTGGAACTTTTATTTAAATTTGCGCGTTTTGATGTGACTTCAAATGTGTGATACCCTCTCCCCCAACATGTGTGACGTCATTTGTGAACTCCCCTGAAAGGGCGGCAAAATTGGAGACCACCCCGGGCGGCAAAAGCTCTAGCTACGCCACTGCCCTCACCCCTCTTCCCATTATCAAAGTCGTATTTTCTATTTGAAAATGAGCATGTTTCAAATAACTTTATTGTCATTTAGTATGTATTACGGACGTATTTAGTATAAGGCTGCACTCTAACATCGTAACACGAGTGAAGCCATATAAAACGACTTTAAAATGGTTCACCGACAAAACGGCCCCGACGAATAGGCCCCGGTCAAAACGGCCCCTGAGAAAACGGCCCCGGACAAAATGGCCCATGACAAAACGGCATCAGATAAATCGGCCCTGGACATATATTTGTTAATGGAATAGGTATTACATTATTATTTTTATTCATCGATTCAGTATCAGTTTTAGATCACACGCACGCACGCACGCGTACACACACACACACACAATCACAAGAAACAATTTCATAATATTTAAACTAGACTAGATCTAGATATATATGGTAGCAATTCTCAATTGTTTGTTGAGAAGAAATAATATCATAACGTTAGAAGAAATATTTTTACAATTTGAACACTTTCATAAAAGGTGCATAAGTTGAACAAAGGTTAGATTAACTTTAAATTTAAAAAAAAACTTAATTTTTTTGTAAAAAATGTGTACAATTTGTCTGGGGCCGTTTTGACCGGGACCGTTTTGTCCGGGGCCAATTTGACCGGGGCCGTTTTGTCCGGGGCCATTTTGTAAGGGGCCGTTTTGTCAGCGGCCGTTTTGTCGGGGTCGTTTTGTCAGGGGTCGTTTTGAAGGGTCACCCTTTAAAATATATTGCAAGCAATCAAATATTTAAAAGTGAAACTTTTATATAAAGTTGCGCATTTTAATGTGACGTTACATTTCATAAACACCCGTCCATATAGACGAAGTAAAAAAATTTTGACCGATTTTTAACCCCCCTCCCCCCTCGTCACACTTTGTCACAAAAACTTAGACCCACCCTCCATTTTCCAATATGAGGTCACGAGTCACAAAGCTGTGGACCCCCCATCCCCCTAAAAGTGGTATCTTCTGTTTGAAAATGAGCATGCTTCAATTAAATTTACTGCCCTTTTAGTATGTATTTAGTGTAAGGTTGCACTCTGTTGTCGTAGCACGCGTGAATCCATGTATAACGTCATAAAATGAATCGTAAGAAATCGAATTCTCAAGTGGAACTTTGATTTGAAGTAGCGTGTTTTACGTGAATGTGACGTCACAACTCCTGACACACCCCTCCCCTCGTCACACATCGTCACAAATGTGGGGACCCTCCTCACTCCTCCCCCCTAGGTGCGTGGCGTCATTTATGGACGGCCCCTTGAGTTTGAATGTTTATATTTTTGGGTTTGTCTCTAATTCTAAGTTAGTGATTTAAATATTGTGCTCAATCCTGGGGGAAATTGTCAATTTAATCTTTAAAAGTCTAATTAAATTAAAGATGTGAAAATATCACAAACACAAAAAGTAAAAATTATGATATAGCTTGCAGTGATCACCCCATAATTCTGCTCTAAATTAAGAATATGGTCACATGACCAAGTCATTGTTTTAATTCTACTTTGATACTGTGGTCTACGAAAACTGTGCTACCAGATCTTAGATTAGATTCCCCAGATCTTGGGAATTACATGCTACTTTAAAAACATGATAATGTTTAATTTTAAAAGAACAATTAATTAAAAATAAAACATTTTCAAGCTTCTTAATTCCTAAACGGATAAAGCCGCTGAAAGCCACAACAGAATAATAGCATGACTTCCAAATCAATTGATCATGTGAAACCAAACCCCTGCACTATGTGGAATAACTGACGTTCAATCTAACTTGCAAGCTGACTGGCCTCTATAGAGCATTTGACCGTGAAAATTATAGATTCCTGCTGGAAAATTTCCAGCGTTATGAGACCAAAGGACTAACAAATACACTGATCTTCCCGAGAGACCGATAACAGACAGTACTGGAAGCCAACACAAGCACCTCCTTCAACAGTGTTAATTCAATGGTTCCCCCCTAGCGCTCTTGGCATGACGCCTTTTGGTTCTTATGGCATACACCTATGACCTCCTCATGAATCTGATCTTTTTAAACAATACTTTTGGCCGAGAAAACGACAGTGCACAGGACGATCTCCAATGGCCCTGGGTAAGACCAGCTACAACAGGATCTTCGTCAATTAGATGAGTGTGCCAAGATCCCGGATTTGGAATTTCATTTGGCCAAAAGCCAGACCCTGTCAGTATTTCAGTATCCAGGGGCAGAAACCGTCCAAGCCACCCATTATTACTGAATCGACATAAGGCCTCATTCAATTTCCTTAGCGAGGGATGGAGCGGGATGTACATATGTCAGGGGTGCCAGGTAGAGTGGCGCCAACATGGCGCTTACATCGTTAAAATTTCATCAGTAAACAAAGGAAACCAATTGGTCACAAGATCACTGAAGTGAGTGCAAGAGATGTGCCATATGATACTTCTGCCATCCACGGTGATAGTCACCGCACCCAACTGAGATATTTTAGATTCTGTCGATACATTCGGTCACGTGCGCACGTGTTGATGTTAAAGAATTAACTATCTGAGGAAAAGCAAGTCCTCTTGAGTCTTAGTAACTTGATGGACTTATCTCCTGATCTAGAACATCGTTAACAGCTTTCTCGAGGGAAGAGATGTTTGAATATTAATTCTCAAACTAAAAAATAACTGTCAGGGAATTATTTTTAGTTTATATCGAGATACATTCGAAAGATGCAGCAAGTGCAGAGAATGACATTGTTGACAGACTGAAGTCTAACAACAAACCTCTAGCCGACATCCCTGCAAAATGTTATTAACAATGCTGCATCGATGGTTGGGCAAATATACGAACTTCAACAAAAATATGTGCGAAAAATCACAGAGAATTGTTTTTCAATCGTGACAATCATTGGTTTAAATCAGCAGGAATCCACTCACTTAAATTTGATTGACCTTTCGTCACATTAAAAAAAACAAAAACAACCCACAAAAAAAAAACAACAAATATTTGACACGTGTCGTGTTTGTATCTCTCTAGTTCAAAATTTAATGAAATTTTTATTTTTTAAATTGAATTTTCCCATCTCATCCATTAAAGCAGGAGCCTTGAAACACGCCTGAGATTCTGAGATGCACGATCAAAAGTTGTTTGGGGCTGTCCATGAGGGACTGGGTGAGCAATTAAGACTGACAGAACAATTACTGATCACTTAATTGTGACGCCAGAAACCATAAGTAATGCTTGCGAATTAAGGTTTAACTTTTTTGATTAATTCCATTTCGAGAATGTCGTTCTGGAAAAGGAAATCGTTTACAGAAAAGCTTACAAGATTTTATCATGAAATCAGTGGCGTAGCGAAGGGGGAGGGCAAGGGGGGCAAATGCCCCGGGCGGCACTTTGCCAGGGGCGGCAAAATCCTGGTCGTTAATTAGTGTCTAAGAAAATATTATAAGAAAGTATAGCTTTTTATCGAAATAAAAGAAAATAAATAAGAAATTTAAAACAGAAATAAAAGATCTTTCCTAAGGCATGTGAAATTTTCAAACCTCAAAACTTCAAACTCCTTATTGGATATAAATTCTTAAGAGAATAATGCTACTGTCCTGAAAAGTACTTAAGTAGTATGATAATGTAACACTAAAGTAATGGTAGCTTAAATGATTCTTAAAATTTGACAGTTGCTCGTGTTATAAAGTCAAAACTCATTGTACATGAAATATGAGCCAATCTCGGGGCGGCACATTGTGTGTAACTGGGGGGGGGGCGGGGCGGCTAATTCCTCGTTAATAAGCTTCAAAAATGAAAAGCGTTAAAATAAAGTTTATTAAAATAAAATAAAATCAAAGATAAAAAATGATAATAAATAAAGGGACTATATTATAAATGTGAACACTTCAAATGCCAGAACTTTAAACTCCCTATTGAATCTTAAGTCTTCTGATACTAATGCTATTAAAGAGGATAAAAAAGGGATTGAATAAGGGTACGAATATGACAATAATGTGCTGGTATATATAATTGATTCAAGTTTGATTTGAACTTAAATAAACTACTATAAAAACATGTTGGCGTACATGCATGGCTAATTCTACCAAAACATTATTATTTTTATTTTAATGTCTTTTGATTTCAAGCATCCATAAAAAATAATGAACAAAATTGTTCATTTAATGAAATTAAAACTTTTCACTCATATATCTAAACATAGCCACCCATGAACAAGTGCTGAACATTTCCGGCGTTTTTTTTTTAAATATTGGAAAACATCAGAAATCGGATAAAAAGAATTGTCATAGAACAACAATAAGTTGTGAAATAAAAAAATAAAAACAAAGTTGCAGGACATTTTAGATTTTAAAAAATTTACTTTATTAATATGTTTTTTTTCGGTAACAGAGAAGACAATACTATTGCAAATAAAGGCAATATTCCGGAACCAAAGCATTTGTTTGCCAAGTACGATCGAGTACTCCCAGAACATTGTAAGAAAATATGGTTTTAAAAAGTGTCATCTAAAATTCAAACTGAGCTCAGCAATATAAGAAATATAGATCGCAAAAAATCATCCATTTGCAGGAACAATATACCCCATATTGTCCATTTTTGTTCGACAACTCTTCATATATTTCACATAATCACCAAACAAGCCTAGTTATGGGATATGTAATGATCGATTGAAAATAAAGAAGTAGACATTGTAGAATCTTTAAAATATGTCATTGAAGTAATGAAATGATTTTTAATTAATAAAGATCTTAAAATAATGGATTGCAGGGGAACTTCATTCTTCATAATACTTCTTCTTTATGGCTGGAAAGTATACAGGCGTTTAAGAAAGACGCAGTAACATAAACTCTCACTGTCAATCTTGCTCAAATAGTTCACAAGATATTCCAACTGAAACGAAAAATCTATTTTAGTACTCTAGAACGCTGTTACGCATTCTTATTCATGCCCATAATCGTTTGGAATATCTACTTACTTTACAAGTAAGGTTTCAGAATACAAAATAGAGAATATACCATAGAGCCATTTTGAGATTATTTTGAAAGCTATAGACAAACTGACAGAGGCAGAAAGAAAAGGCTCATCAGACCAACAGACGCAGGAACTTTGCTAGTCACAATAAAATCTTTTTATATTCGAATCTATGTCAAAGCTACAGTGCTAGAAAAAATGCTAAGGAGAAGATGCTCACAGAGAAATGAATGGGATACTTTAAGGTTGCTTTGAAATTTGATTCAAGTTTATGTGGAGGCCCCATCCTTTAAATCGAATCTTCAAGTCAAAGTACCAGAAAGCAAATTTTTGGTGATCCAAAATATGTATCCATATTATTTGAAAAAAAGGGGAGAAGAAAGTTCTGTTATTCATAAGATGAGATTACTGTAGAAATTCATGTGATATTTTTGCAGGTATGTAAAATTTAGAAAACTTATACAATTTTTTTTCGTCAGACGATCTGATGGACTTTGAAATGTTGCCTTAAAATTATAGTATTCAAATGACATGGGCAAGCAAATACTATTTTACCCCACGGGTAAAAAAAAGAATTAATGAATTAACTTGATTTATAAAAGTTAATTCAGATATTTAGTCTCCAAGTTACCTTGCCTAAAATAATATAATTAATTTGAACATTGCTTACAATTGTCTTAAGTAATGCAGGGTCTTAAAATAGTTTATCTAAATTTAAGTTAATGAAAAATGAATAAATAATTAATTAAATAATACCGATTAAGCCAAATTTTTCAAATCTATTGCTATTTCAATTTTGGCAATTGGGGATGGCAAGGCTGAAGACATTGATACACGAAAGAGAGTGAAATCAGGAAAAAACAGAAAATATTACTTTTATTAAAGATATAAAGCTTTTCTTTTTATCTCTGTAAGAGTGTCGTTATTACTTTCTAGTAAAAACTATCTTTACTTAATAGCGTTAACATATTTTTCGGCGTGGGGGGGGGGGCGGCAAATTTTGGTTCTACCCCGGGCGGCACACACCCACGCTACGCCGCTGCATGAAATGTCAAGCCAACAGTAATTGATATTGCCTCTTTGAACTTTGAAGCAAGAATTATTTGTCAAGCTTCGTGATTATTTTAGACCAGTTACAGTAGAATACTTTCCGGGGACAGAAGAGCTTATAGGTGACATCGGCATAATATTTTAGTTTTAGTACATGCAACAAACACACGGGGCACACGCGAATTCTTGTTCTTCCGTCTGGAATTCGGAGGTGGCATGGGTTGCCTGATGAACCAAGAAAACCAACACTATCCACAATTTTTAATTCTAATAAAATTACAAGAATAGAAATAAACGATTGATAAGCATGGGACGCTATAATCTTCTGAATAGAAGGAGCGCAAATATAACATTTTATTTGATATAGAAAGAGCAACTGATGAAAGCTGGGGAATTAAATAAATTTACTAATGGCAACGTTAACCGGAAGTGGAAGTCAGAATTTATTCTTCAATAACACAGAATTCCGAGAGAGAAGGCGTATTATATACTTACGCTTCTATTTAGAGGCCCCTATTTAAATCAATCAATTTTAGGTAATAAAATTGTTTCTTACTTAAAAAAATAATGGTATTAAATTCAAAATATATTTTGTATCATTAAACACATTGCGTATTGATTCTAGAAAAGCTAAAATGACTCAGGTAGTACTAGTTACTAGTTAATAAACTAATAAACTAGTTAAGTCAAGTTAAAGTTAAAGTTAAGGCAAAGTTAAGGCAATAAGGTCTAGTACAGTACCGTAGTACAGAAGTACAGACTACTCTCACCGACTACTGACTACAGTTACCGCTACAATCAGTACAGTTACAACTTAACTTACACTGTAAGTTACAGTCACAGTTGTCACTGTCAGTTGTTTTTGTTTGTAGTTGTCTCCGTTTATTTTAAGTTTAATCTAGTTAGTTCAAACATCTACAAACAATGACCTAAATAATAAAAAAGGATGTTGCTAGCGTTACGACATGATTGTTGTAGCAGCAGACGATTCGGCAGGATGTTTGTAGCGTTATGACATGTCGTAGTGCTAGTTAGGAAACTAGTGCTATGACATGTCGTAATAGCAGACAATCCAGCGGGATGTTGCTAGCGTTACGACATCGCTAGCAACATCTCGTCGGATCGTCTGCTGTTACGACAATCTTGTCATAATAGCAGACGATCCGACGGGATGTTGCTAGCGATATAACATGTCCTAGCGCTAGCCAGGAAACTGCTGCTACAACATATTGTAACAGCAGACGACTCGACGGGGTGTTGCTAGTGCTACGACATACGCAACTTCTGCTACGACTAGTCTTAGTCACTCTTTGCAGTAGACACCTGGAAATAATTAAATCGCTATAATATCTTACTTATTTGTGTGTGAATTGATTCTAAAATCTAAATAATTTAAATAAATTATTTAAATAGATTTAATATTGGTCTACCGATTATAAATATATCAGCTGATTTTGCTATACTATAGTATACTTGTGTAAGTGATGCTGATGCCGCGTATTAAAATTTAATATACCGTAAAAGTAAAGCCTATGGCAGATTTGGGGGGGGGGGGGCTGAACGGGCATTAGACATTTATATAAAATTTTACGATAGTTAATATCACCCTGAAAAAAAAAAAATTTAAAAAATGGTCTAACGCAAGCGTGTAAAACCCCATGAAACCCCCTGGCAGTTAAAGAGTTAAACAAGCAGGTCTTATTGTAGTTGTATCGAAAATATTTTTCCCTAAAGAAATAAAGGGAAAATGATTAATCTGTTTCCATGAAAAAAAAATCATATTAGTATTTGAAAATCATACATTTATTGACATTGTTTAAAATAATTCAAACACTTCTCAATACTAAAGTACATAAATAAAAAGAACTTACCATAGAAGCAATTTTTTAGTGTTATCCACATCAAAAGCAATTTCTCAACATGTTTCCATGTCTCTGATCTTTTTCTTTTTTTTTTGTGTTATCCATTTCACCCCCTTTGCAAAATTAAATTATTTAATGTGTTTGTTTTTAACTATCATGCATTCGTCATTCTCTGTAAGTTGTAACTTAGAAAAGATAATGAGACATCTTTGTTTAGAAGCCTTTTTTTGTTTAGAAACCTTTTTTTGTTTAGAAACCTTTTTTTTTAAAAATTTATAATTATTAAGATTAACTCTTAAAGCCCCAGAAGGTTTTTAATAAACTTCCGCCTCAGTCCCGTAAGGATTTCCCGTATTACGATCAACAGGTTATGAAATTAAAAAATTTGCGTAAAATCCATTTATAATATTATTGTCATACTGACTTCATTTTTTAGGCTAAGAATGGTTATTTTACGCATCCAAAAGACCGTACCGAGTTTGAAACAATATTTACTTGTAGTTTAGTACTATTATTTTAGTAATAAAGTATAACGAAAACATATCTTCGAAAAAAAAACCTGTTGAAACTACAAAAAAACATCGCGAATCGAGCAATAACACTAGCGCGGGCAACGGCCGCCATTGCCGGAAGTCGAATACATCGTTTTTCAAGCATTGAAGAGTTTTTACTTTCCGAGATCTCATTTTGAACGAGATTTGTATCTAGGGACGCAATACGACGCTTTAGGGATAGCGGGAAGAGACGCATTACGGCGCTTTGCGACTTTAAGAGTTAATATTATTTTAAATTATGCATTTAATAGTAATAATAATAATAAAAATGATAATTTATATAACATTGAACTAAAAGGAAAATTGATATAGCATGACACCTGTGCCTGAGTCCAGGGCTCACCATGCTACACATAGCCATAAAAAAAAAATTGTTCAATTCCAAATTCATATCATAATTTTTAAAATATAAAATAACATAGATTCTATGATCACACATAAGCTACATTAATTATTTAAGGAAAAATAAGAGTATCAGTAGGGAAAGTATAGTTTGAAAAGATTTGATTTGAGTGCAGTTTTGAAGGTTTGAATTTTAGAGGGTGTGACACTTAAGAAGGTAAGAACTGACAATCCAAAAAGATTGCCTTGTCATAGATCATCACTTACCTTTTGTATTTAAATAATTAAATACATATTACTTATGTAATAAAACCACATTATGACCATATTCCACAATATTTTAAAGCAGGTTTGTTCCATAGGGAATTTAGGTATCAAAAAAAAAAAGTTCAATCACTTGCAGAATAATCCAAAATATATTCATCAATTAATATTAATGACAGACACCCCAAAAATATGAAATGTCATCCACAGTGCACACCTACAACTAAAATGCCTAAATATATTTTATTCTTAAGGAGTTTGTGGCTCAAGAGCCCAATAAAAGATAATGCAGAATAGTTCGTGGTGCCACAATGTGGCCAAAGGCCTGCTTATGTTCACAGGTCTCTGTTATTTGGTATGTGTACATAACTTTTTTTTAACATTTATTATTCTTATAAAGTTTTGAAATGAATTAATTTTTTTATTGTGGAAAGGAATTATAAGATTTTTATTGAAATAATTCTTTATTAAGAATCTAAGAATTTTTTGAAAATTTAAAATTAAAAAATAATTATGAACATGTTTTAATAGGCTATTTTAATTTGATTAAAAAATTTGTTATGTGTAGGTTTCAGCTGGAGGTTTGACCTACATTGGGATATGGGTTTTCAGCACTTACGACCACTTTGATGAAATTGCGGATGCCTCTCTGACGCTCCTCCCTGCCAGCATTATTCTAGCTGTCAGCGTGTTTATGTGTATTGTTGGGATTTTGGCTTGCATAGCAGCATTCAAGAACAACAAGATATTACTTTCAGTAGTACGTCCTCTGTCCTATCCTAGTGGATTTGAGAAAATTAAAATAAGATATAATCTCTTTACATTATCAATTAAGAAAATTTGTATTACCCTGGCCAAGATCAGTTTTAAAAGCAGGATCATTTGTAGTTTATAAGATATGATGTGTCTAAATTTTTTAATGTAAATCAATTCTTCCATTTTACTATTTCAAAATAATCTATGTTTCTTCCCCAGTTTTTCTGTTTGATCCTAACAGTATTTGTTGGGGAAATTTTGGCTGCTATTCTTGGTTATGTTTACAGAAAGAAGGTAGTTTTTTTTAAAAAAGTCATTCGTTTTGTTTTTTTTAACATCATTAAACTGCAAAGGATGAATATTTTCAAAATAGAAACAATTTGTTAAGAAATAATGTGAGCTTGTGGATAAAGGCTGGTGTCGGTGAAGAGCTTGTGCATGAGAACTTAAGGTAATTTTCATGGATAAAATAAATTCTATTTGTAATGCTTCTTGAAATTCAGTGTTTTTAAAAATTAACTTTTGTTCTTTGATAGGTTGAAGGCATTTTGGAAGATAATCTATTGGATGCAGTTAACAATTACAATGTAACAGTTTACAGAGAACAGATTGACTACATGCAAAAAGAGGTATTATATTTTTCTAAATCAAAAGCTTAAAAGCTTACTTGTAAAAAATCTTTTTTTTAAAAAAGATTTTTTCTTAAGAAATATATATTATAAGCTATATTTATGTTATAAATATTAATAATAATCGGCATCCTTCCGTCGTGAGAGACTGTGGTGCATCACTATTGGGTTAGGTTGCATTTCCTCGTGTGGCTGAGCAGTCCTATCCTTGAGTGACAGTCTTTACCACAGCTTTTGCACGCATGTTCTGTGCTTCCCAATGTTTTGGTCTTTCTCCAGCTCTTCCATCTGTATATTCCTCCATCCTTAGCTCCTCAGCTACTCTGGCGCCCTCTTTGACAACTGTAGTCCACGTAGATCAGTCTTCTGCTTTACATTCCCAGTCACTTGTGCTTATTCTGGATGATTTCATGTCTCTCTAGCAGACAGAGACGTGGGTGACCTGTCTTCCTCTTTCCGGATGCAAATTATCCACATAGAAGGTCCTTGGGGATACGACCTGGGGCTCATTTTATTTACATGTCCTAGCCATCTCAGGCATCTTTCACTAAGGATTGAGAACATGCTTTGGATATTGGCATGCATCAGGACCTCACTAATTGGTACTTTGTCCTGCCATTTAATGCCAAGGATGTGATGCAGGCACCTCAAGTGGAAGCTATAAAGCTATTTTTCTGCCATCTACATCACAAATGATTCTTTGTTATTAAAGAGAAGCATATTGTGGTGCTCCTTAACAGTCTAGGGGTGAAATGATTGTTGGAATTCCAAATGATTATATACACCTAGTTATATTTGTTATGACTCTATTAGTTCATAACATTTATTTTTACATGTTTTGTCATTGCCAGCTGAATTTTTTACTATGTCAGGAACATCTTTTTAGTACATCAGCAGCCTAAATCACAACAGGGACTCAAACTGCTGGAATTAAACTTCTTGCTGTCTAGTCCATGAAATAATGGTGCATGTATTGACTTTGTGCACCAAGCTAGACATAGTTAGGGTTGTAGGGTGGTGTGAAACACACTGCGAAACACAGGGTGCAGTTTGCCTAGATGTAAGCTGAGGGTCTAAGAGAGTAATCACAAGCCTTTCAGTAAATGAATGTTAGTATGTTTTGAAGAAATATATAGATTATTTTAAATGAGATTCAATGAAAGTCACATTGGAAAATGATTTTAATCTTCAGCATGAACTTGGTATAAATCTAATACATTAGGACAAAGTTCACATTAAAAGTGTCTGATGACAAAAGGATATCTTCATAGTTAAACACTATTGCATTTATTACAAAATAATAATATATATTTTTTTGGTCTTTAACAATAGACATTTTAAATTCAGGAGCTATTTTTAAACAGAAGGATTTTCTCTTTATTTTTCAATTAAATTAATAAGCATGGGCCGCGGTGGTCTAAGTGGTAGCATGCTGGACTTGAGTCACGGGTTCAAGCCTCGGTACTGGCAAGGCCCCCGGGGCATTGTGCTAGCAACACAATCCCTTGCTTATTAGTGGTGGCTTAATAAACTTGTGAACGCTACTTCACTTGCGCTAGAGTCCGCCATGGACTGAAAAGTTTTTTTTTTTTAATAAGCATGGAAAATGAAAAATACAGAAAACATTGAAAGCAGTGGCAAAAGACCTTCCTTAGATTACAAACATCCTTAGCGAAGAAACAATATAAAAAAACAAGTTATATAAATATAATCATTTTTTATTGGAGGTTTGTGCTAATTGTCGGCTAATTTTATTTGCAAAAAAAAATATATTTTCAGTTTGAATGCTGTGGAGTGCGCAATGCTTCAGACTGGATGAACTCTGCTTACTGGAAGATGAACCACACCAATACTGTCCCCAATTCATGTTGTAAACCCATGAAACATGGAAATGAAACTTGTGACCCTACACTGGGCTCTAACACCATTTTCAACCAGGCAAGTTCTAATCTTACTTTTTTATTGTCTTTCATCCTAAGCCAGCAGTCATAAAATTAATGACCTTTGTGTCAACAGCAGTTTTAATTTCTCACAAAATATCAAATATGAAAATATGAGTTAAATTGTAAACATAATGCTTGAAAATTTACATGCTTATTCATAAGAATCAAGGAACAAGTTCTAACATGTATTATACTATTTGATTAGATTTAATAAAGGCTTAAAATTGATAATTGTAACTCAAAACTTGCACATTTGACATTTATCAGGGCTGTTTAAGTGAGCTGAATGAGGAGTTTCGAACAAATCTGATCTACATAGCATCATCAGTTGTGTTTCTTGCTGTAATACAGGTATGTCATTTTACTCACATCCATCATTATGTACTAATAGTTATTTTCTTATTTTTTTTGTTTGTTGCCATATTGGAGTTTTAATGTCTTTCTGAATGGATTTATTTTTGTTTGTACTTGCTTAAAATTTGATATATTAATGTTTTTAAAGCCACTTACTTTATCTATACATATATATATATTTAATAAAATAAAATTATGAAAATATATTTCCCTGTTTTATTGAAGCTTTTCCAGCCCATAACAAATTTCTGTCAGGGTGGTTTAGAGGTACTAATATAGTTTATAAGTTGAAAGTGTCATGCATCTGATAACCATTAATGATTAATGTCAAGGTTAGCAGCAACATACTCTGACCACTATAACAAAGGTTAATGATATATCTTTTTTTTTATTTGCATATCAAAAGCTTCAGTGTTCTTTGACTGGTATCACAAGTTTTCCCACCTCAATCTCCCAGTCTTGCCTAGTTTATTTCAGTCTACTCTTTTCAAATTAATAGTTTTCAAACATTCTTTAACTCTTCATGTACCAAAGCGTGATAATACGCGGTTTACCGTTTTTTTACCAAAGAGCGGTAACTCTTTTTAGAAACAAAATTACAGAAAATAAAAACTATTCAGTGCGTGATGAACAATGTTTTCGACTTCCGGCAATGGCGGCTGTTTCCCTCGCTAGTGTTATCGCTCGATTCGCGATGTTTTTTGGAAGTTTTTACGTTTTTTTCCGAAGATGCGATTTTGCTATACTTTATTACTAAAGTAATAGTACTAAACTACAGGTAAAAATAGTTTTAAACTCAAAACGGTCTTTCGGATACATAAAATAACCATTCTTTTTCTAAAAGATGACGTCAGTATTGCCATAATAATAAAAATGGATTTTACGCCATTTTTTAAATTTCATAACCGGTTGATCGCAATGCTGGAAATTCTTGAGGCGGAAGTTTTCCGAAAACCTTATGGCACTTTAAGAGTTAACTAATATGTAGCATTATTTGTTGGTAAAATTTTATTTTCTGTAATTGTAAATTCTTCTCGTCAGTCACAAATCAGTCCTCATTATCATTCATTGATCTGATATATATAATATAAGGGCTATTCAAAAATAAGAAAGACTTGTTTTCATCTGTTTGAAACAGCTGTTGGCCCTAATTAGTGCCTGCATCCTGGCCTGCCGTACAAGAGATGAGCAAGAGTACCAGACCTTGACTGAAGTCATTGGTGGAGGGCTGAGGATCTAGCAAGACATGGTTTGGTCTCAAATAGCAAAGCAGATTGGTTTGCATCTTAAACACCTTAATATTCTGATGGAAAGTGCAAATTTTTGTTATTTATTATAGTAATACAGTTTGCGTCATTATATTTTATTTCATGTAATGTTTTGAACTATAAAACACTTATTAGGCAAGGCTAATTCAATGGAACTATGTAAGTAAATATTTTTTTTTAGATACAAAATAGATAAGATAAAAAATATAACAGAATATTAGTTAAAAGTTACAAAGTTTAGTCAAAAAACCCTGACTAATTGAATATTGTAAAATGAAATGAAGAAGTTGAGGTATTATTTTTCTGCTGAAGGTGTTTCAGTTATAATTTAACTACTACAATGCACCTTTGTTCTCCACATGTTTTATCTTGATATTGAATTGTACATTTTATCTTTTGTTTATAGCCTTGTAATTTACTAACTTTTGCACATAAAACTCTTCATTTATCTGTTGTTCATAGCTGTGTAATTCACAAACCTGTTGCATATAAATTTAAAGCACTTTCTTTTTTTTATCTCCCTAAGACTGAATACTTTACTCAATTATCTAGGAGGTAAATTATCAAAGGTCATCATGTTTGTTGATTCATCCAAATATTTGAGATTATTTGAGTCACAAAAATAATTGTAATTTTACTGTTACTCTTTACTCTTTAGTTAGTAGTAAATGTCTGGATGGTTACTCTTAAAGTTTATATATCATAAAATATTTTTGTAATGAAAATGTAAAGTAGATCATCAAGCATTTGAATTAATTGAATTAACAAACACTGCAATGGTGTTTAGAATCAAATTTTAAAAGTCACTTGGTATTTCTGGGCATTGAATCTGCGCTTATTGGTGTTAATTTATTTGCATTGTGAGACAGGTGGAATCATGTTTGTAGTACCAGGGGTATTGTTTCATTTAATCATATAAGAACAAAGAAAGTAACAATTAGAAAAATGTTGAACTGTCATTTAATTTTTATAAAGATATTCTAATTCGTGCCATGGGTGGAACTGAGTTTAGCTTGTTTAGACAGAAACAGTCAATTTTAAATACCCCTAGAGCCCCTTTTTTGAAAATTCTTAGCTGAAACCTGTCTTTCTTTAGGTCATTTATTCCAATGACCTAGTTGAATATACAAGACTCTATTATGGTCTCTTCAAATAGACACATGTATTATAAAGTGATATTAATTAACCCATTGATGTTGTTTGTGAACAAATACCTGTTCAAGGTTTTATTAAGTTTAGCATACAATATTATATTTTTGTGTTTTTGTTGACTAAACATGGTATATAGACAACCCTGCTGTGAAATAACTTTAATATGCAAAATTTTAAGCACACTTTTGAAAAAAAAATATTTTAAAAAGTCATGTATAGTTCACTTACCAAAAATTAAAATATATCCTTACATTATTTCATCGACTAATTAGCTTAGATTTAGACATGAAAAAATATGTTAAATTTATCATGTCACTTAAATTAGTAAAATGTTTGTCTATCTTGTTGCCACTTAAATTAGTAAAATGTTTGTCTATTTTTTTATATCAAGTGGTCTTTTAATTACATTATCTAGAAGAAGAGGATTATATTTTGTAGAATAATTGTGTAAATACTTAAACTAAAATTACAGCTTGCGTTTGGCGAAGTAATGGAAGCTTAAAAGCTTCTTTTGGTTTAAATATTTAGAATGTTTATTTGTCTTTCATCATTTTTTGAAAAAATGGAGAAAAAAGTACATTTTCAAAGTTTAATTGTTAATTCATGTATATCATTTGTTTTAACAAATCTATTATACTGTTAAATAAGATTCTGGAAAAAGATCGATTTGTTTCATGAAAAAAGCACATTTATTTTTACTGCAACTTTAAATATTTCAGGAACCATCTAAGGCTATTGTCCTCTATGAAAAAAACAAAATATTAATACTGGAGAATACATAGAAAATAAATACTTTTCTGTACTTTAAAAATATAAATTCCATTTATTTGACTCTTTATTTAATTTCTAAATCTGTATGTTGTAAAAAAATACATCAATGTTGTAAAGCAATACACACATGTTGTAAATAAATGTATTCTAGTTATCTTATGAAATGTAAAAAATTTTCCAACCAAGCAATAATGCAATAAGGTTACTGAAAAAAAATCTATCTCTGTTGGGTTACAAGACACTATAAATATGATAAATAGAGTGGGATAAATTTAAGTTAATATTGTTTGGTCATTATACTTTTACTGTAGAAGTGGTATTAGCAGGTGGTATTATTTACTAAGAGTATGGGGATTTAGTTGTGTTGGAGGTATTTACTGGTGGAGTTGGTATTGATTTATAGTGCTTTTAGTGATTTTTAGTATTTATATACATTAATGTAATGAAATCCATAATTACCTGATTTTGTTTAGCTGAGAAATTGACGCTAACTTTTAATATTTGATCTCTGCAATTTTATTAAAAATCCACTTGTACATTTATAAAAAATTTGTAAATCAGTTACAAGGCAAAAATTATAAACCTGCTTCTAATTCTACTATGTAATGTTAACTCATTGAAGGCAAACTTTGACAAAATACTATTGGCCAGATATTATTGTAAGTATACATAGACTTCTGCCTCATTTACAAACAAGCCATACTTTTGTTCAGTATTCTTATAAGGAGCTTGTAGATTTTACACAAATCAATAAAACGTTTTTTAAAAAATCTTATTAATGTTTAAAGATGTAAGTTATGGCATGAACCAGTTTAAATAGAAGACAAATATTACAGATACTAGCAGACGTACTGTTACTCACACAATGAAAGGGTGATAGTAATGTGCTCTCACTTACACTATGACAATTGGCTATTACTATTAAAATAATAATGTGCTGTCGCTTAATTGATAAGTTTTAAATAGCATCAAAAATTAACTTATGGTTGAGCATATATTTTTTTTTATCCCACATCTATGTTTGAAAATGAAATGATATGTTCTGCTGACTTCTGCTGCTTTTCAGTTTCTTATATTTTTTGTGCATATTGTATTTTCTTACATTTGTGCAAGAATTTTTAATTTTAAAGAAAGGCTTTTTTTTGTATTGTATCTTGTGCTCTTTAATTACACTGTGACTACATTTAGGTTTAAGAATAAATGATCAGATTATAGGAGATTAACTTAATCTATAATAAAAATCCCAGTTTTAAAATAACAATGCCTAACCTTTCATATGATATAGAATGATAGGAAAAAAACATTTTGAGTGTTTATAAAAGTGAAATAAATTTGAGCCAATCTGTCAATCACTTTTTCATGGTCTTAAAAATAGAAAAGTATGAAAAAGTTTGATGCATCCAACCGCATTCTTGACAATGTTTTAGATTAAACATTTTATTTACTGTAATTCTTGCAGGAAATGGGGGTTTTAAAAATAGTATGAAAATACTAAAATGGGATATAGTTTAACATTAGGATATTCCAAAATATGTTCAAAATATGTTGTTTGTAATTGGCTCAGATTGCCCATTATTTTTTAAACATAACAAAATAGGTAATTACTCTGTGTAAATGTACTTTGAATTATGACATTGTTAATTAGCTGTGTCACGAATTCCAACAATTTTTCTTTCTTTAGTTTTTGATATGTCACATTTGAGATTATCTAATAAAATACTTAAGAGTTGACAATGAACTTTGTGATGTGTACAGATATTGTGTGACTGCTATATGTAAGGTTTATAAATTGTCAACATGGCCACTAATCACAGGAACTTCCATTAATAACTGGAAAGCATCCGCAGTCGTTTTCCTCCAGGCTCTCATATCGATGTGCATGCCAGAGATAGCCACCAAAATGATGCTCTTAAAGTTAAAGCCTTTTCATTGACTTAGGTTGCTTGTCGTATGCAGGATTTCTATCATGTGAAAAAAACCTTTTTGCTCAGATCTTATTCCAATGGTCTCTCCGAGCAGACATAAAGATAAGTTTTAAGATATCTTCGGACTTGTGCTGGTTTCATCTCTTGATTTGCAAGAGTTTGCAGGCATATTAAACACTCTGATCTGGTCGATTATTTACAATGACGCATTTAAACCCAAAGCGCGAATATTCTTCATCATACCGAATATTCTTCATCATACTGTATGGCAATTAGTCTTTTTTCCCCCCAGGAACTGTATTTGATTCAAATATAGATTGTGAAGATGAGTCTGGAGAATGAATCAACATTGTCTTTATGTTGGGTTATTTTCTTCGTTAGAAATGTATCCATGTGGTCAATCTATTTCATTTATTAATTACTTTGATAATTGTAATTTTTATTTAAGGCTAATTTACTCAATGGTTTAAAAAAAATATTATTGAATGTCAATCTATCAACTGCACTACTCTAGAATTTAGTGTAACATCTTTTGATATCCCTTATAGTGTAGCTGAAAATCCTACATGTGGAAGAAAATCCGCAGTCCTGAGCCTGCGCTCTTCATGGGGCTTCCCGGAAAACCCCCTCAGCCCTCTGGCCCCCTAAGGGACGTAAAGACTGAGAAGCCCCCCCGGAAGGTCGCTGCTACAAGCGGTCGCCTGGGCGTCCAGGACACTAGGTCGAAAACGGCTCCCACTAAAGTGTGCCTCCCGAGGGAGGGGTGGAATTCCCTACTATGACTCGTTATCAACATAGTATCACTTTAGCGTCACCCCGGCAAAGCTTACGAGTCTCAATGGTTAGGATCGCCGCAAAGCGGGGGATTATCACTGACCTGCCTAGGGTATAACCCCCACCTGAAGGTTTCCTCAGAGCTGGCGCCCAAAAGCGTTTCCTAGCGGTACCTTTTGCTATTCCGTACTGGCGCTCTTGGCCCTAAACCGGCACCGCTCAACAGCGTTGCTAGTTAATTGAGGGGGACGAAACGGTCGCTACGGAGTAACCCGACCCTCAACGGGTACTTTGGTTTTCATCATCGGCATTGCATCTAAATTCTCAACCTAAGATCCGTACAGCGACTGTAATCATATATGACTAGCACCTAACACCTAACAACGGTCTTCGGCTGTCCAAGCCAGGGGTTTGTCAGTTTCAGGTTGTGGTCTGCTCCACGACCCTACTCGTCTGTCGAACCACGTAGAGGTCACCCCTTCTCGACAGCTTATAGTGTAGCTAAAATGAAACATAGAATCAAAACATATTTTTTCGGCGCTATGCTAACGCTATCGAGGGATTTAAATTAAAAAATTATATGGAAAAAAAAACGTTACAACATTTATGCCCTTCCGTGTTTTTATTTTTTTTTTAAAATTAATAATTTCATCCTTTTTCTCGCGGACCATCCGCACATCTCCGCGGACCACAGGTTAAGAACCATTGGGCTAGATGCATGTTTCTATACAAAACAGAATAAAAGGAAAGTAACATAATAAAATATATCCCTATTGAGCCATCATAAACTTAATGAGTTTTTAAAAACTGAAATTATAATATTCAAACGGAATAACTTAAAAGGCCATTGAACTTCTGGTTTGCAGTTGCTTTCGAACCGCCTTGCTGCTTGTTCTCCAAAGGGGCCGTCCGTCCATAAATGACGTCATGCGTCTGGGGGGGGGTCGACCATTTGTGACGAGGGGGAGGGGGCTTTAAATAAAAGATGCACTTAAATATTTGTTTGATTGATTACAATTAATTTAATAACGTTTTACATGACTTCACGCGTATTACGATATTAGAGTGCAGCACTAATATACAGATCTACTTAAATGACAAAAAAATTATTTGAAACATGCTCATTTTCAAATTGAAAAATGGCTTTTATTGGGGGGGGGGGAAGCTTTGTGACGAAATAATGGAGGGGGGTCTAACTTTTTTGGGACGACGTGTGATGAGTATGGGAGGGGGGTGAAAAATAGGCCTAAGTTCGCCTAACGTCATTTATAGACTGCCCCAAGGTAAATGCTATGTAAACATACCTGTGATATGGATTAATGACACAAACTCAGGTCTAAACGTCACCTTCCTGTTGGCTTGCTATCTCAGTCCACCCACCCGCTACCACCTTCTTTTTTCAAACTTACTTATTGTCTACATTTTTTAATAATATAATCTTACATACAATCATATATACTATATCTTATCTCTTACGGACGCTCATTCTATACAGAAAATTATGGCGTCCTACGCTTATCCATGGTTTGTGTCTAGTCCTGCATTTTTTAAATTAGTATAGTTTTAAATGTTGATAAAGGGTTGGTTTTTCTGGTTTCTTCAGGCAACCCCAACCCATTCCACGCCCGAAATCCGGACGGGAAGAAAGAAAACTTGTATTTGTTTGTTCTTGCATTCGGAGTAAGAAATGGGTATTTATCATTATGTCTATCTGAAGGCTGTATTAAGTTATCTTTGAATTGTTTGTTTTTCAAAATTAGAATTAATTGCCCTATGTATAATTACTTCTTTACTCTTGTTTCTTATATCCTCTTGTCTTACTTTTATATTGATATAAGCATAGATGCAATTATAAATATTATATATACTTTAATATGATATTGTGTTCTCTCATTATCTCTGCCGTGTTAAGTAAAAAAATCGACGAGTCAGTAGTTTTTCAAACGTTATGTTTGTTTAAATAATTTTTAGTGCAAGTTTCTCCATCCCCAGATACTGGAGCTTTGTTAAAATAATCTGTTGTTAAAATTGTTTCCGGCTAAATGATTTGTGCTTCTTTGATGTGTTCTCTGGCTCATATCTGAGATGAATGGGTCAATGATGACGTTTCTAGCTACATCTGATTATGAATCGAATTTATCTGATTTCCCTAAGGGCAACCATTATCTGCCTTACCTTCTAACTTTTGAAGTAAGTGCTAAAAAGTTAATTCAGTGAGAGCTGTGTGGCTAGCTCAAAAATATTTACGAGATCTCTCAAAACCTATACTTTTAATTTATTCCTTTCATGTTTCAATGTATAGTGTTATAATTATTTAGGCCGGTCTCACTGAGTAGTTCAGGCAAGATCTTATCAACATATATGGTTTATAGGGCTCAAAATCGTGTATAATTGTCAGTGGCGTAGGAAGAGGAGGGCAAGTGGTCGTTATCTGTTACAGACCCCCCCCTATACTGAAGATTATTGCTTCCTAGGCTTATCTACGGTTTGTGTCTAGTCCTGGATTCTTATTAGAGTTTGAAATGTTGATAAAGTGTTGGTTTACCTGGTTTCCTAAACCCATTCCATGCCCGCATTCCGGGCGGGAAGAACGAAGATTTGTATGTGTTTCTATGTCGTTGAACCAGGATGGACAATTTTCTCTTTGAGTAGAGAAGCAAAGTTTTATCACGGTAGGTAGCTTCAAAAATCTTGGTCCGCCCTTCAGGCACTAGATCCTAACCTACGCCACTGCTAAATGTAATTTTTTATTTATTTTTTCTTACATTTCTACGAAACTTGAATTCAGCTTAGGTTTTTTATAGTATTTTTATGTTGTCTCATGGCCTACATTGTAGGCATCCTTCAACATTTTAGCCAGGGCAGCTATTTAATATTTATAGATATCCATCACCGGTATTATTCTTTCCAATGTTAGCCGCTCCCTGGTGGAGCAGGTCAGAGTACTGTTGTGGTGATCTCACTCATTCATAAACCTAGTTCACGATTAACAAATTTCCGCCGTCGGTTTATTTCCTGAAAGGTCATTTTGCAAACCTCTGTGTGTCCACATTCATCTCACAAAGCACGTGTAAAAAATCTGTGATAAATATTGAGTAATATATGGAATATAATGACAAATTCGGGAACATTTTCTATTACAAAATAATATAATAATAATCTAAGCACAGAGGAAATAGGCTAGGACTAGAGAAATTTCACATCACAATAAACTCTAATTATCTTTACTTCCCCGTAAAGGAAAAATAGGATCAACACCCTCAAAAAATGAAATTAAATAAAAATATTTTAAAAAAAGTTTTAAAGATACCACGTTTTGTGAACTAAAAAGAAGAAAATAAACTAAAAACGTCAGGCGCATTCGGCTGAAATT
>MUZC01004641.1:98239-111547 GCA_002072015.1 Radix auricularia | reverse complement strand
CACACACACACACACTCACACACACACACACACACACACACACACACACACACTCACACACACACACACACACACACACACACACTCACACACACACACACACACACACACACACACTCACACACACACACACACACACACACACACACTTTGAAATGTTTCTGCTACTGGCTGTCTCCTCCATCTAAATACAAATAGTAGTAGTAGCCTCATCGACAACTATGTTTTAAAAAATCGGTAGAAATAAATTGTGATGGCACGAAGGCTGAGGCAACAACGTGAAAGTCTTCATGTAAACGAAAGAATAAATCAAACAGCTATACAAGATATCATAGGAATAAAACCAAGTTATTAAAAAATGAACAAGAAAATTATACTTTAACACAATATATTAGGTGTAGTTATTTATCATCGTGAATGAATTCAAAAAATATGTTTGTTTTTTACATCACCTTACTGGCCACTGGGGTTTAATTCTTATGTCATAGTTTGTTTGTTGGTTTTTTTAAAAATACAAAAATAAGTTCACCCAAAGTGTCCTGAGCTTATGGAAATGATCAATTTGTTTCAATGAAAACAATTGTTAGTTGCTTAGCAAATTATTTGATAAAATTTGATCTGAAGTTCCTTGCAATGGCACGTTCGATTTTTTGCGTTTCATAGCTTGTTTTTGGAAAGATAAAATACAAACAATAACATTCCAACACTTTTATTTGAAATGCCAGTTTCAGCATCAGTCAATCATCAACCCTTGAAATTATTATCTGGACAACATAGTGCCATGTCCACAGTGTAGTCTAGGGAAGAATTCTGCCGAGACATTTTGTTCACAGACCCAATTGGTCGTCTGAAACATTTGGTGTTCAGGAAATGTGAAAAAAAAGAATTGACAGCTTTCATTGTGAAACTTGAGAACTGTATAGAGCTCTCCACTCTTGGATTTCTCCTACCCGAGTTGTCACGAGGAACAATTTTCACGAGAATTAATCTCAAACTTCACTTTTTCAATAGGTACTTCTCAAAAGGTCAATATCCTTCAGTGATACATCACAACTTTGGAGTCAATGAAGACTTTATACAAGAAAATACTGAGATATCGATACTTGGTGAAACGATGTTGATGACGAGCCATGTGTGTAGGTCGTTTTAAACTCGACCGGAAAGATACAGCAACGACCGAGTTTGGAGATTCGAGTTGTATTTGAATGATGATTTCTGATTGGGTGAACCCCAACGGCAATTCAATCTGTCAATTTTATGTTACAGTTGAGTTATAGTTTTCATCTCTCGTCGTCATAGTCGTGTTCATCTTCATGCTCATCAAAATAATTGACATTCTGAAAGCTTTCATTTACACCGCCATTAAGCTCCATGGAATCATCATTCTCAGGTAACCGACTAAACGTGTTTTCATTATTGGAGAGTCGACTAATGGCGACATCTCTTTTCTGCCGTTGTCGAGGCGGTGTTTCCCGCGGTATCCTTACCTCGCATACAAAGTTGAGTTTCTCTTCATAGCAACTGTTAAACCTCCAAACTATTGAGGAGTTTTTCCCAGATGGCCAAAACAGAACGACACACGACATGAAGATACCCTTCTCCCCGGTGTATAAACCTTGGATGACAGCAGGCGACCACTTGGTCATCCTTGGTGGGGTGTATTTGATCAGAGACGTGTTGATGGCCCGTCCGGTGGCCGTCCATCTAAAGGAGTTGCCCTCAGCAAATCCCCTGGACTGACCATGGTGTGGGTCGTGTGGGAATTGCGCGTCACTGTCGGTGTAGATGAGCCCCGTGAACAGTTTTATAGGACCACCTGAGACATTTGAAACAGAAAACAAATTTGAAGTGTTCGACTTTATGTGACAAAACAGTTTAAGTTATAAACAATAGCGAGAAATTTACCCAACCTTGATAAATTTTTGCCCTATTATTTATGCCAAGACAAACCAGGAACGCATGCACGTTGTAATACAGAATAGGACTGCGATAACGCTTTTAAATGTAACTTGTTTCTAATTTCTTTATTTTACTAAGAAATTCTTGTGTGCATATGCATTAAAACTTAAAAACCTATCTGGCTGAAGTTGCGCTTTTACGGCCCTGGCATTGCCACTGAAAAAAGCACTATCATTTCATTCAGCAAATTGGTTTGTGCAATTGTCAGAATTTAATGTACGCAATGAAACTTGAGAGTTTTATTTGAAAACGAATTGTGAATAATAAATACATGACAAAAATAAATCAAGGACAAAAAGCCTATATGAAATTTGTTGAAACAGGCAATTTTTAAAGCAAAGACTCCAATTATAAGGTAAGGAGGGTTAAAATTGATTTGTTTACGTACGAATTATAAAAAGGGCCCCTAACTAACTTAAGCTCCTATTAATAGTTAATAATTTATCTACAGACAACCCGGGAACTTATACTAGGGCTAGTACTCTACTAGATATCTAGATAATTACCGTTATAAAAATTCTTCTTCAAATGATCCTTGACGAACTGTTCTTGTTTCTTATTGTCAATGGTAACGAGGTTGGCCCCGTGCTCCCTGCAGTAGTCTCGTGCCTCCCCCCAGTCACTCCGCTTCTTGTTGGACATCATGAAAAGGTAGCAGTAACTCCGGGAGCGAACAAAACCAGCTGGGCATTCAACTTTTCTTTTCGACTCTGAAATTTCTGGGGGGGGGGNGGGGGGCAATAGCACGTTATTAGTTTCATAAATAGTAAACTTTTTTTCGTCAGACTATACATTTTAAATAAACATATAATGTAGAAATATCATTTAAAAACAAAGAGGTATCTATCTTGAACAACCGAATCAAATAATTTTTAAAGTGATCAGAAATAGGGGAAATAACAAACAAAACAAAAAGAAGGTTCTAGTTTCAATTTTTCTTTTAAAAATATGTATTTTCCTCGGGTCATTTAATAAGTGCATGGTGAAGTCATGAGATTTGCTATTCAGTCCGGTAAATGTAGGTTAAGTCCGAGAAAGTTTGATCATGTGTCTTTACATCTAGTGATGTGTAAGCATGTACAATGGTATTTGATCAAGTTTTGTGATGATTGGATAAGTTTGATGATGTGTGAATAACTTTGGCTTCGTAAGCACCTTAAGAAGTGAGAGCTGTCTAAATAAATAATATGTTTATAAATTAGTTATCTTATATATTACAGACGCACCTTCTGTACAGAAGATTATTGCGTCCTACATATATCTATGGTTTGTGTTTTGTCCTGTATTCTTATTAGAGTTTTAAATGATGATAAAGTGTTGGCTTTCCTGGTTTCTTCAAGCAATCCATTCCACGCCCGAATACCGCACGGAAAGAAAGAAAACTTGTATGTGTTTGTTCTTGCATACGGGATAAGAAAGGTGTTTTTATCCTTATGTCTATCTGAGGGTTGTATTAAGTTATCTTTGTGTTATATTTCTAAATTGGAGTTAATTGCTTTATGTATAATTACTAATTTACTCCTGGTTCTTCTATCCTCTAGTGTTTCAAGGTTTAATGATTTAACTAATGGTGTTACTCTTGTAAGTTTTGAATATTCCCCAGTAATGAATCTGGCAGCTCTATTTTGGATTTGTTCTAACTTATCAATATTTTCTGGCACTTTAAAAAAAAAAATTTGTTATAGTTTATCAATATTATCGATATGGAAGATTTTTCTGAAAATGTTTGGCAAGTATGTTTATAGAACGTATGTGGTTTCATTAAAAAAGGACTATAATAACAAGATAAAATGTTCCCTATGCAACAGTACGTTAAAATGAATGCGTTTTTGATAACGTTGAAAGGCGTAAGATAAGAAGTTGCCACGTTACAAATTGGGGAAAACGACTCATGAGGTACGGCACAAAGACTCGTTCACATTGTCACTAGCTTCACGTTTATGTGCTTCACAAACAAAGAGTCTATCATTTCTTTGACTGAAAAACGTACAATAGCATATAATGAATATGCCATGTACCCTTTCTATAACATCTGCAAAAATAATGAATAAAACAGGGCAACTAATTGTGTTTCTTGGGACAATTTTATCAATGAAAACAGCATAAATAAAAGGTTCCCGGGTAAACATAACAAAAAATTAAAATTGACTTGAAAATCTGATGATCCTCTACTACATGTATATTACAATAGAGGTGAACAGACCATAATGACAACTTTTCTTTCACACAATTCCCACAAAAAAGCAAGAGAACTAACTGTAATAATTTAATATGTACACCAGCACCATTACAGTAAACTCAGGAGTTGCGCAAATAATTATTCTTGTCCTCTAAACTTTTTATTTAACTTGCATAAATGATTTACCCAGTAGAATCTCATCAGGAAAGAAGTTATAGTAGTTGCTGCTGATTTTATAAGCTATAGAACAATTAAATCAGAAAAGGATACCGAAATCTACTAAAAGACTTATAATATGAATACTTATAACGTTTGACTTATTAGACTATATTTCTTTTCCGCCAAAAAGTACCAGCTGTCAAAGAAAATGCCACTAATGCGATCTTCTTCATTCATGGAAAACAAACTAAAGATGCGAACTGCTAAAGAGCTATAATAAATAAAAAAAATGTTCGTGCAGTACACATATTAATGCAATAATTTAAAACTCCAACAAAACGTTAATATTTATAAAAAATAAACTTTTACAAATTTTTTTAAATCAGAATATAAATCTATAATGCTACCTTACTTTGGTGACACCTAGGCCTATACTTGTAAATAATGAATTTTCTGTATGGGCACATCTACCAAAGAAAACAGAGATAAATTAAGAATACATTTTAAAAAGAGCTACACGATTTATTGCCTAATTTACAACTAAGAAGAGTAACTCAGTTAAAATAGAAGCCTAGAAACGCAAGAGGATAGAAGAGCAAAGTAATAATGTATATTAATACACCAGCCATTAAATTATAATTTGGAAATACAACGCAAATTCACTTTAATATAACGCTAAGATAAAAACAACTTTCTTCCTTTCGGAAAAAAAAAATTGCATAGGAGCGTGGTGTGGGTTGCCTGAACTGGCCAACAAAAAACACACTAAAGACACAATAATTCACTATCAAAATACACAATTCTATACAATTTGAAATCCTGGGCATAAATCATGAATAAACACAATACTCATTAATCTTCTATAAAAGTAGAACTGTCCGTAATGTATAAAATGCGGAAATTAACGATTGATTTTGCGATTAATCGGAATTTTTTATCGATTAAAATGCAGCACATGAGATGACAGTGTCATACAGCACACAAGATGACACTATCATACAGTACACGAGATGACACTATCATACAGCACACAAGATGACACTGTCATACAGCACACAGGATGACACTGTCATGCAGCACACAAGATGACACTATCATACAGCAAATGAGATGGCACTATCATACAGCACACAAGATGACACAATCATACAGCACTCACAATAAAAGTCATACATCATATAAGATTACACAGTCATGCAGCATTAAAATATACACTGTCGTACAGTATGTAAGAATGAGGCAACACTCAAAATTGCAACCCCGTGCAGAATTCCAGATTACAATGTCACATACACTCAAATTTACACTGTCTAACATACATCACTCAAAAGTAAATTTGCTATATGACAATGTCACACAGTAGTTGAGACCCTGCAGTTTTATAGGACATTGAATAAAAGTTTGTTTTTTGTATCAGATTTGTGTACATGTTCCTTCTCTCGTCATTATGAAAACCATATCGTTAAGCAGGAAATGAGCATGTATTGTCTATTTGAATACTGTCAACAAAATGTATTGTCTATTTGTATACTGTCAACAAAATGTATTGCCTATTTGTATACTGTCAACAAAATGTGTTGTCTATTTGTATACTGTCAACAATATGTATTGTCTATTTGAATATTGTCAACAAAATGTATTGTCTATTTGAATACTGTCAACAAAATATATTGTCTGTTTGAATACTGTTAACAAAATGTATTGTCTATTTGAATACTGTCAACAAAATGTATTGTCTATTTGAGTACTGTCAACAAAATGTGTTGTCTATTTGATTACTTTCAACAAAATGGTAAATAACTTGTGGGTACGCTATAAACTCTGGTGCTTTTTAAAAATAGAACTAAAAACTATAGCTGCGCGGCACGAAATGCAACAATCGGGTGATTAAATATTTACATAATCTGCAGGATATAAAGTGGTGCTAAAATATTCATATAGATTAGGGAGTGAAAAAAGTGCGGTGTCGCTTTTGAACAGGGAATTAGCAATAGGTGGGGTTTGTATCTAGTGAATGTACGTTTTCTCAACATATGGGAAAATAATAAGAAATCAACTTTGCAGATAATAGGAAGTAATTTTTACTCTAAGAGGCAGACCGGTATGTCGAGATTAATGTTTAGATAATGTTGAGTCCGGTGATAGTGGAGGGGGGTTGGAGGTATGTGACGGCACATAGTCGTGGTTAAATAAAATTAAATAAAAATAGGTCTTCATATCACAAGAGATTGGAAAGGTAGTGAACAGATTGATTCGCTGCAGATATGGTCTAACGGGAGGGTTAAGTTCGTGGAAAGATGACAGACTTTACTTAGACAAGCATACTTTGTACTAGACGCGAGAACATCATGGTCAGAGTGGGGAAGTTTGGGGTAGAAAGATGCCAGTGGCAGGGAGATGTTAAGATATACTTCAATTGAACAAATATGTTTCATGGGAAAATAAAAGTAACCGAAAAAACTTTAAAGGACGTGTGCGGTCTACTATTCTAATGGTATTGCCATTCTCTCTTAATGAATATTGTTTTTGTGGTGGTACGCTTTTTATTTAATTCATAACATATGTTAATGAAAATTCATTGTAATTTACTTTGGTTTTCTTTGATGGGATTCAATTTAATCTGGTTCTATAGAGATGTAAAGAATGACTATGGCAACATTAGCTTACAGGAAAGGTCACGGGCCAATCAGGGTGCACGGCTATGATATAAAAGAAACCCTCATGTCAGTTTTACCGCTGATGATCATTCGAAGATTCATCCATGGCCATTAATACTAAATTTATTTCTTAGCTTACAGAGACACAGTGTTGTTTAACTGTCAACTCTTCACGTGTAAGAGCTGCAGTTACATACAATGATATTTTGTACATTTGAGTATAATTAACTTTGTTTAACATCAAGTATGTTGATATAAACCGTTAAACATGTTGATTAGCAGATGAAGGGGTGAACATGAGAGATCGATGAGTAAATATGGCATTTGGGAAATCAATGAAGGATTGTTGTGTAACACTAATATGGTTGTTGAGCAACATATTGTTGAATGAGTGATTGTTGACTGACCTAAAAGGGTTTACCCCATACTTTTATTTACGTCTACATTTGCGAGTAGTCAATATGCGTTTTAATAGGATGCAATAATCTTCTGTAACAGATAAGATAAGATAATACAGACTTGCTATCAGAAATTGAAGTATTTATTCTGTGATTTAAAAACAGCAACTCGCTAATCAATTTTAAATAGGCTGACATTTACTTAGATCCATAGGTTAAAAACTAAATAAATACTTATTCAATAGATCAAATATTGTTGTTTTTAAAGGTATATCGATGATTGTTTTCATAGATAGTGTTCAAAAAACCATTTTCTTTGATGTGGCGCTTCACGGGGTACTTGCCACGACGAAAAAACCTGAAGTCAATGTATTTTAAAAAAAAGTTATAGAAGTGGACGAGACGAGTCCCACATAATTGATACCAGCAAATCTTGATATATTGCCAACACAGTGTCTTATGTCTAGCTTGGTATCGAATTTTCAAATGCTTCGAACCAAAACATATCACAGTGACAGGCCAGAACATGCATAAGTAAACAAGGTGGTTGCGAGTCTCTTCTGTCCTGACACACACCTACGCAGAACCATTAAATTAGTCTGCACCTTTCTGATCGTATTGGCTTAAAATGTGTAGGTGTGTGGGAGACCTTGGGAAGTTTCCCAAGTTCTTGGGAATACAATATATTCATATATCTTTTAACTAACAAGAAGACACTCAAGTACAGATAGGGTCAAGAAAAGTATGTTGGCACTAAAATAAGATGGGGTTGCCGGTAGATACTTTTATTACTAATATACGTAAGACGTTTATGGCTGCAAGAATTTTAACTGTGGTAGTAAATCATTATGCGCATACACTTATGACGCCATCACTATTTTTAAAAAGATCTTAGTTTGTGTGCTAAGTCATGAAAACTGTAAAGCTTTAATGCAGGGGTTCTAGACTTGTTTAGACATGGACGGAGTGGTCAGTGAGATAAATGCCACGCTCCTCTAAATGGATTAAACGTTTTTACAATTGAAAAGCTACTCAAAGATCTTGGAATTCTTTCAAACACGTAAAGTCATTGTAGAGAGTTGGACTGCAAAAGGCATTTACATAGAATACAAGATACACAAACGACAACTCTAACACTGTCTGTCGGCTTAAAACACTATCGTAGGCTGGTTAAGTTGTGCAAGCGCTCGCCATTCCTATTGTGATAGGTTCGATTCAATATGGGGAGTTTGAAGAATATTCTCTGTACCTAATATACAGATCAAACATTTTTTATAAAAAAATAATTTATAATTACATCAACAATCAGTAGATCAATAGGATTTGATGTCTATTTTTTGGACATAAAATTAAACTTTCATATAACAACCAGTAAAAACTAAGTTTTTGACTATAAATCCTATAAATATTTGGCAGAACTAAAAGTATTGATTATGTTCAAAATAATACGCAACCCGCGACAGTCTAGCATAGTCATTTACAGGTCGGGAAAATATTATAAAAGTATATTCAATATAATACGCACCGCTCGACAGAATAGCATAACCATTTATATGCTATTACGATGCTTTATAGAGATAATCTAAAAATTCATTAATTTGATTACGGTACATTCGAGCGATCTGAATCCCGGGAAGTGAGTCTTTTATTTTTTTTTCCGCGGGACCATGACAGACACACAGAGAGATAAGAGGGTACAGTTAATATAAGGAATTTTATAATGAACAAAATATCTACATACATCTACAGTACGGAACGTATTCATGTCATCCTCATCCATTCAAAAACTAGTTTCTTTTTGTCTTCCAATTGAGACTTTGTAGTACAAGAAACAGATTTTTTCACAATTTTTGTCCTCTTTTATTTTGCTAGGAGACTTTAACATCAGCATTAAAGTGAATTAAATTGTTTTACCGGACATAATAGTTTTAGTTTAACTTTTCTGAGAATTGAGATAAATCTAAATTTCGTTTAACTTTTAAAAAATTGTTTAAACGGTATATGGAAATTGCAGTTACAGGCAGTTATTATATGCACTCTAAACGTCCGATAGAATCTATTTGGGAAAAATACTAATGCAAAGATTTGGTACATTGACTCGGAAAGGTTTGGACTACTTTTACAATTGTACATAATATATTTCACCAGTTTCTGTTTTTGAAACTTTAATTTCTGACACATTCTGACTTCCATCGTTTCTGACCTTCTGTGGTTTGGGTTTTCTTTACTTCATTGATTAATTTTTTCACGGTAGGTGATACAATGTTAGATTAATTTTAAAAAAAAACCCTCTTTAGTTGATTTATTTTTTTTACTGATAAACTAATGAAGGTGGTTTTATCATCGTATGACTTTTCCACCTTCTTTTACTGTCTCTCGTTCCACTCCCTCACTTCCATTAATGTTATTTTGTTGAACCCACTTAAGGTATTCCAAACCGAAAGTCGTTCGAGAGAAAGAAATATTCATAATAAAATGACAAACATAAATGTTATAAAATGACATTGACTCATTTCGCAACGATAAATGCCCACAAACGATACATATTTGAAAAATAAAAATGATTAAAGTTAAGTGTACTATAGATCTATAAAAAATGTGAACAAAAATCCCTAGAGCTAAATTCTGTTTGAAAAATATTTTGCCACTAAAAGAATGTATGGTTGCCCACGTTTCAAATTTTAATACAATATGTTTACGTTAGATACAAGTACACGTGATAGCCATAACTAAGTTGGGTGTTTAAACTAAGGCTTTTCTCCAATAAATTAATAAATATTATGTTAATAATTTGAAGTATTCAAGTGATACTAGATACTAGAAATCAGGGAAATCAAAATTTTATTTTTCGTGGAATATTGGATTTGTTTCATGGGACCATTTACATAAGACATTTTGAGAGCCTCCTCACAGACACATGTTAATTCAAATCCTGCTCTATAAAAATACGGGTGAACTCTAAATTTTGAGTTTATTTTAAACCCAATGTCATTCCTAACCTTTGACCATCACCCACTCAAAGAACAAGGTCACTGAGCACCAAGCCCTTCGTATAAAGATTTAAATGTAAACAAAAATAATTTCCCAAAATTCCCTTTAAGTAGTTAGTGGTTGGGGCCTTGGAGTGAAACAAATTCGTTGACGATGTTGGCGGGTTATTCAAGTATAATGTCCAACAAATTCGTTGACGATGTTGGCGTGTTATTCAAGTATAATGTCCAACAAATTCGTTGACGATGTTGGCGGGTTATTCAAGTATAATGTCCAACAAATTCGTTGACGATGTTGGCGGGCTATTCAAGTATAAAGTCCAACAAATTTGTTGACGATGTTGACTGGCTATTAAAGTATATTGTCCAACAAATGTGTTGACGATGTTGGCGGGCTATTCAAGTGTAATGTCCAGCTGTTAGATGAAGAAACGTCTGTGTGTTAAAAATTAAATTATTTTTAGTTAACGCCAAGGCCGCCACAATATTTAGAACATACTCTGCTTGAACAAAAAAAAGTTTCGTAAACATTAGCCTGTCATACGTTTGGGTGGTAGTCTATGCATTTGAACACAAACATTGATAAAAGTTCTACAGTTATTGAATGATCTTGTCCAAAATATAGGACGATCAATTTGAACACGTAAG
The DNA here is from genome assembly GCA_002072015.1 of Radix auricularia. Taxonomy (NCBI): domain Eukaryota; kingdom Metazoa; phylum Mollusca; class Gastropoda; family Lymnaeidae; genus Radix; species Radix auricularia. The sequence goes on along the minus strand of MUZC01004641.1, from coordinate 100,557 downwards.
ATAACATTTGTGCTAAAAATTGTATCCTGTATCAAATAGTCGTCATTACATTGTGCAGACAGCACCGGTTGACACCATATCAAGGGGTCGACATCAAAATTAGGGCTGGTACTGATTTTTAAAAAAAAAATGTGTTCGATTAATTGGGAAAAACATTTAATCGGTTAATTTCGATTAATTATATTTTTATAACGCATATCAAGATCCGCTAAGTTGCGATAAATTATTTCGCGAAAGCGATTAAGTCGAGGTAATTTCATGGTTCCCAAATTTTATAACGTAATACAGCGAATTCGATCTGCTATGCAAGAAATAAGGAAGAAAACCCTTTTTGTTTGCCTATGCTCGTCTAAGTAAATTATAATAATGTGAGGGGGGAGTATGTGAGTAACAAAAAATGTCAATCATTAAAAAATTGGAAAAAAAAAGATATTTGAAATTTTTTCTTAAATTTTAATCGAAATTTAATCATCAAATTAATTTAAATCGATTTAATTGTAACGATTAATCGATTGATGAATCGTTAATTTCCGCAGCCCTCACCAAAATGTAAAATTTTGTTTGTTCCCGTTATTGTGAAATGGCAGATTCGGAGGAGGTATATGGGGCAAAGAGCCGTCCATAAAGTACGTCACACTCCAGAGGGGGAAGGGGTTTTTAGAAAGTATGACAGTTTAATGACAGTGGGGAGGGGGGTCCGGTCATGTGCGACGTTACGGTGTTATACATTAACTTTTTATTGTTTTTTAATTTTTAAAAAAAAACGTGTTTCAAAGTGTGACTTACTTTAGGGTGGGGGTGTCCAAAATTTGTTAGGGGGGGGGGAGGGGGAGTTTAAAAAAAAGGTAAAAAAAGAGTGTGACGTACTTTATGGACGGCCCCTAAGTAGTGAAGGGGTGACATCATGTTGCTCTGCACGGGGTGACACCAACTCTACTGACGCCTCTGCTTATACAAACGGGATAAAAATTCCCTTACTAAATTACACTTTCTGTGAGCAGCTTCAATTCACCATAGTTATAAAAATTAATTTAGGTCCGTAATTTAAATTCAAGCCGTACAGTAAAGCAAAAAAAAAAAACATCTTAACCCAGTAGACCATTGTTACATCGCAAATCATCATTTCTTAGTGTCTTTTCAAGAAAGTAATCTACTTAAATTAAACCTACCTCGCTCCAGTCTGTCTAATCTCTTATGTACGTCCCTGCATCCACAATAATTTTTTGCTTTCAGCGCCTGTAGAGATCCCAGATATCCAAAAATGATAAGTATCAAAACTGTATTCCAGAAATGCATGCTCTTTCCCCGACTTTCACAGCTTCCTCGAAGGGCCGAAGGCGCCACATTTGAGCAACCTTACGCCACCACTATCCACATCTGGTTGGGAGATATAGAATTCAGTTTAGTTGTTAGGAGAAGTTTCTTTATCAGATTATCTTTCACTGCTATGACAAACGTTCTGACGAATGAACCGAAATACAACGGTGAGCAGCTTGGCGTCACAAACTGCGCTCCACGCTCAGTCCTGTTTTAAGTGTCAGGTTTAGAAGAGGCGAGATGCGACCACTAGTCATGTCAGTGGGCCGACACCCATTATAGTAGCGTATACTTAACATGTTACGGTAAAACCGTCCTTGTATTACATATAGCACAGAGTAATTGTTAGGCTAACTAGCCTCTTTGATTTAAAACAATTGCTCCAACTGGGTGCAGTACGCTAAGATGAAAGGTATTGACAGTGTAGTTTTTTTAATCGCGAGAAACGTTTTAAACATAGTTAAAAGTTATGTATTTCAAATTATATTATAACTTTTATCTACAGTATTTATTATTGTTTTCTACTCTTTATATTTATCTATGGCCTATGATTATTATTGCAAAAGGCGTTCGCAGATTTCTAAGCATGAACGCCATAGCAAGACAGATAATATTAGATAAGGATATGCTAGAAAAAAGAAACAAAAACTGTGAGGGTTGACATCTTTGGACAGAACTAACGAGTATTTAAGGTCATTATTTGACACCCAATTTTTTAAAAAAATAAATGGAGTATGGGTGGGAGGGAATAGGGCATGACCTGGGCATTCATAGGCTGTGAGTGGAACAGGGGCATGAACTGGGCATTCATGTGCTGTGAGTGGAGTAGAGGCATGAACTGGGCATTCATGGGCTGTGAGTGGAACAGGGGCATGAACTGGGCATTCATGTGGGCTGTGAGTGAAACAGGGGCATGAACTGGGCATTCATGGGCTGTGAGTGGAGCAGGGGCATGAACTAGGCATTCATGGGCTGTGAGTGGAGTAGAGGCATGAACTGGG
>MUZC01004641.1:67304-97748 GCA_002072015.1 Radix auricularia | reverse complement strand
GGCATGAACTGGGCATTCATGGGCTGTGAGTGGAGTAGGGGCATGAACTGGGCATTCATGGGCTGTGAGTGGAGTAGGGGCATGAACTGGGCATTCATGGGCTGTGAGTGGAGTAGGGGCGTGAACTGGGCATTCATGGGCTGTGAGTGGAGTAGAGGCATGAACTGGGCATTCATGGGATGTGAGTGGAACAGGGGCATGAACTGGGCATTCATGCGGGCTTTGAGTGGAGTAGAGGCATGAACTGGGCATTCATGGGCTGTGAGTGGAGTAGGGGCATGAACTGGGCATTCATGTGCTGTGAGTGGAGTAGGGGCATGAACTGGGCATTCATAGGTTGAGAGTGGAGCAGGGGCATGAACTGGACATTCATGGGCTGTGAGTGGAGTAGAGGCATGAACTAGGCATTCATGGGCTGTGAGTGGAGTAGAGGCATGAACTGGGTATTCATGGGCTGTGAGTGGAGCAGGGGCATGAACTGGGCATTCATGGGCTGTGAGTGGAACAGGGGCATGAACTGGGCATTTATGCGGGCTTTGAGTGGAGTAGAGGCATGAACTGGGCATTCATGGGCTGTGAGTGGAACAGGGGCATGAACTGGGCATTCATGGGCTGTGAGTGGAGTAGGGGCATAAACTGGGCATTCATGGGCTGTCAGTGGAGTAGGGGCATGAACTGGGCCTTCATGGGCTGTGAGTGGAGTAGAAGCATGAACTGGGCATTCATGGGCTGTGAGTGGAGTAGAGGCATGAACTGGGCATTCATGGGTTGTGAGTGGAGTAGAGGCATGAACTGGGCAATAATGGGCTGTGAGTGGAACAGGGGCATGAACTGGGCATTCATGCGGGCTTTGAGTGGAGTAGAGGCATGAACTGGGCATTCATGGGCTGTGAGTGGAGTAGGGGCGTGAACTGGGCATTCATGGGCTGTGAGTGGAGTAGGGGCATGAACTGGGCATTCATGGGCTGTGAGTGGAGTAGGGGTATGAACTGGGCATTCATGGGCTGTGAGTGGAACAGGGGCATGAACTGGGCATTCATGTGTCTGCGAGATAAATGAATTGAGGAAAAGTACCAACATGCGAGAAAGTTTACATTTGGTAGCATTTCTAAAAGGAGAGTATTTCATAAATTACCATCTTGGCTAAGAGCAAATTCCACTTCTGAAGAATAGATATCAGGGCCGTCCATAAAGTACGTCACGCTCCAAGGGGGGATGTAAGAAAGTGTGACAGTTTGTGACAGGGGGGAGAGGGGTCAGGCAATGTGTGACGTACCTTTTTAATATATTTTAAATCTTATTTCTAATTTAATTTTTAAAGTAAAATTTAATAGTTTTATAAATAATTTTCAAAAAATTTGTGAAACACTAGAATTCGTTTTATTTCAAGATAGCACGAAATGCGTATCTTTTCAATGTGTTGTTCACTATTCCTCATGCTAGTTAGGAGCGCTCGTGTACTGTTGCGAAGCCTTGTTTTATGTGCAGCCTTACCGAAAGCGTTATTATTTCTTTATTGTCTGCTGCATAATTACAACACTAATCAAGAAATTTGGAATTGGTATTATAATACAAAATATTTAGGATTCAGAGGTAATATTTGTATAATATAATCATTATTATCATCAACTTAAAAACGATTATATTAAGTTTCTTTAAAATATATGATAAATACCAGCTAATGACATGATCATCTATTGGACTGTTCCATTTTTTTAGTTAGTAAAAGAAAATCTAAATTATAATTTCGTTTTTAGTAGAGGTTAACACATGGATAAATATTCCTACTGCCCGCTGTTACAACCCTACAGTCACAAAAGGCTCATTGGTTTTTACGAGAGTTTTATGCAGAAAACAAATTATTAATATAAAATTAAAAAAGTATAGTTTAATTATGTGGCTATGTACCCAGCATATTACCTATATAATGATAGATTGATAATTGTATTGGTAATGTTAGGGTATTTAGAAATGTACGAAGTAGTATGATGTGTTATGACCATGCACTTTTGAGCAGCCTTGATATACAGGGTATTGCCATTACAGATTTAGAATCTTAGTAATTTTAGAACGGTTGGGGTGATTGGTCAGTAACAGACGTACGAGACGCCATGACCCTGATTCATACTATATACATTGCCTTGAAATGTGCTGTGAATCCTTTTTTTAGTTACATTTTTTTGTTTCCATTTTCATTATTTAATCCTGGTTAAGGTCAAGTTTCGCTAATCTACTTCTTATCCTGCATGTGTCAATAGAATGCATAATCGGAAGATTATCTAAAAGTTGACCTCACACCTTGTAAATGAAGAGGTAGCAGATAAATGATGTTTATTATATAATGTCAAGTCTAATTTTTGCAATTTTTTTTTCAAATTCAGTTGATTGAGTTACTGTTTCAAAGAATAACTGTGACAACTGTTAAATATTAGTTATTCTACTTTTAAAGTCATTTAATAATCTGATAGTTCTTTTAATAATTATATTTTAAGGCAGTTTAATAGTGAAGTGTGTTTTGAGTTTTCGATTTAAATTTTCATTCGTTATTAATAAAAATTTTTCGAAAGCGTGACGTACTTCAGGGGGGGGGGGTCCCGAGATTTGTGACGCTTTAAGACGGGGGGGGGGGTCAAAATGGTAAAAAATAGCATGACGTACTTTATGGACGGCCCCTCATGGAAATGAAAGAATGAGAGTCGATTGCTGATGGCTGTCCAAGTGACATATCATAGAGTCAAATTGTTCAAAACAATTTCATTATAAAAAATGTGTAATGGAAGGTCTTCATGTTATTTTTTAGAAATCACGGTTCTCATGCAAGAATTATAGTCGAGATTTGGACGTCCCGGATGGGCTTCGTAATACATTTAAAGAAGTGGGAATAGCTAGTTTAGGGTATCGATCAAGTGTTACTTACAAAAACAACAGTCATTTTAACATTTAAACCATTTATTATAAATACAACATAGACTAGATTATAACAATTCTTTACATTCCTGAATGAAGCAAAAAAAAATTTAGTCGGAGATTTTTAAAATAATCGTACCTTAATGATGACGTTGCATAAATGAGTTGACTTCAGATACTGGTATTCTTGCGCCACATACAGCATGTGTCATGGCACCGCCTCCAACCCAAGAACACACACCGATGTGATACTAACACATGATAAAAAGTAACGCTGAGCTATTTCACTACGGCATGTTTTTCCGTACACAGAATATTCAAGTCTCTAGGATTACAAGACGATCCACAAATAGGGAAGAAGTAAAATATACGCACATCAGCAGGGCCTGTTGTTACACATGTTCCGATCAAATGAAATAACGTCTGCACCAGTTCAATAAGAAATCGCACAATCGATATCCATGGAGCAATATCAAGTTTATGAGTAACCCTAACCTAATTCTGATTTAAATCCTGACTCTAATCTGATGGCAAAAAATACTTCATGTCCGAGTTCGAACGACCCAACACGGAAATCTTTTCCGGGATCAACAAATCTTTTCTCAGATGACTTCAAAGAGATAGAATTTTTGGCGAAGTCACTCCACCGAAGGAGTGCAGACAGTACATAACAACACGCCACGGCAGTCGTGGGCTGGTGGGACAGCCCAGCCATTGAAGGTGTAGGAGCGACTGGATAAGTGCCAAAAAATTGGGGCCGAGACCAAAGCTAACAATCCATTCAAAGTTTCTAAGAAAAGAAGCAACAGGATCGATAGCCGATCAATGGGTTATTGAAATCACAAACACAAGTACACGGCCCCCCACCTACGCATTTCTATCGATTAAAATTATTAATTCACTTATTTTTTTTTCTAGAAAAGTAAATCTACAACTACCATTCATGTATTAAACTCTTGTCTAGATGTTTAAAATTTCCCTCCCCACTCCCCCCTTTATAGCATTAACTAATGCCTAAGAACCTAAGGCATTTTAAATTCTGTTAACTAAATTTTTTGGCAGTTTGTCAGTTTTTTGCTGACGTGATTTTGAAGTTCGCTGACATTGGCGAAATTTCGTGAGTGTGTTTAATGCCGAGGTGTCGAAAGTCAGAAAGACTTTGAGAATGTCTTGTTATCAAATTAACTTTTCCTGAGCAGAAACATATAATAATAGAACTCTTGACATATTGAAAAGTTATTGATAAAGTCTTAATGTACTAGAAACAGATTGACACCTATTAAAACAATGAAAGAATTGTTTGTAAAAATGTCTCCTGCCCAACAGCTGATCTTTTCATTTATTGCTGTTTTAAAATGATTTTGATTTGATTTTCAAAGGTATGACACGTTGGGATTAGCTGTCAATGTGCCACGTTGGGATTAGCTGTCAATGTGCCACGTTGGGATTAGCTGTCAATGTGCCACGTTAGGATTAGCTGTCAAAGTGACACGTTTGGGATTAGCTGTCAATGTGCCACGTTGGGATTAGCTGTAAATGTGCCACATTGGGATTAGCTGTCAATGTGCCACATTGGGATTAGCTGTCAATGTGCCACATTGGGATTAGCTGTCAATGTGCCACGTTGGGATTAGATGTCAATGTGCCACGTTGGGATTAGCTGTCAATGTGCCACGTTGGGATTAGCTTTCAATGTGCCACATTGGGATTAGCTGTCAATGTGCCACATTGGGATTAGCTGTCAATGTGCCACGTTGGGATTAGCTGTCAATGTGCATCATTGGGATTAGCTGTCAATGTGCCACGTTGGAATTAGCTGTCCATGTGCCACGTTGGGATTAGCTGTCAATGTGCCACATAGGGATTAGCTGTCAATGTGCCATATTGGGATTAGCTGTCAATGTGCCACGTTGGGATTAGCTGTCAATGTGCCACATTGGGATTAGCTGTCAATGTTCCACGTTGGGATTAGCTGGTATGTGCCACATTGGGATTAGCTGTCAATGTGCCACATTGGGATTAGCTGTCAATGTGCCACATTGGGATTAGCTGTCAATGTGCGTCATTGGGATTAGCTGTCAATGTGCATCATTGGAATTAGCTGTCAATGTGCATCATTGGGATTAAGAATTTATTTAGTATTAAAATTTATGCCATGATTATTACTAATGTTGTGAATGTTTGAATAAAAATTTGAAAAATGTCATTGATTATTGACTTATGACAATTAATATTAAAATTTTTCTATGAGTTCAAAGTGATCTAATACTTTCTATTTTTAGCATTATTGACAAAGTTGCTATGCTTAAACCCATAGTTTAAATTGTTTGAATTTAAAAACATATATAATTATTGATGGTCATTTGTATTAAAATCCATATTGATAAAATAAATCATTTCAAAGAAAAGAAATCAATTTCACAAAGTCTTGCTGACCAATACTGTGTCACCTTAAAAAACACGGCACGTTTTTAAATTTTTTTAATAATGTCCTTCGTGTAATTTTAACTCATAAGACCGAATATTTTGCAAAGGGTCAAAAGTGACCTAACCTTTGGGCACCATCTACACTGGGCACTAGAATGGTCATTTGTCTTATCTAATATTTGGATATTAATCACTACCTTCGTAGCAAGACTTGCGAGTCTACACAAATAGCAAATTTGGCGATAATAGCGATGCTTTTCATAAGAAATATAGAGAAAGTTATGTGATTTTATCATCAAGTGTTAAGGGTGGGTGTTGGTCCATCCCTCAACTCTTCTAATATTTCCCTTTACTCAGCAAGAATTGTACAACTGGGTGTTGGTCCATCCCTCAACTCTTCTATTATTATCCTTTACAAATCAAGAATTGTACAACTGGGTGTTGGTCCATCACTCAACTCTTCTATTATTTCCCTTTACTCAGCAAGAATTGTACAACTGGGTGTTGGTCCATCCCTCAACTCTTCTATTATTATCCTTTACCAATCAAGAATTGTACAACTGGGTGTTAGTCCATCCCTCAACTCTTCTATTATTTCCCTTTACTAATCAAGAATTGTACAGCTGGGTGTTTCGAACTTCTGATCGTTTCACAGCTTCACTTTAATCCGGGTGTGGATGGGTGGCCGGAACAAACCAGGAAAACAAATACCATCAACATTCAAAATTATAATAAAAATGCAAGACTAAACATAAGCCATGGATTAGCGTAGGGCTCAATAGTCTTCTGTACAGCAAGAGCCCATGTAACCCTTGTGATAAATTAAAGAACATTAAAACTATGGGTGGAGGTTGAAAAGAATAAAATTAAAGCAAGTAAACATTATACGACAGCTTCTATTCTACAACACGACAGGCGTCCGACTATTTTAACTTTTACATTTTTTCTAACTTTTCGTGTTTCGTCTTTGCACACTCCAGAAGTTTTGCGACCGGGGCGGCCACCTACGCCCCTCCGACGCTAAGCGACCGCTATGGCCACACGTGGTGCGGTATTCAAGATGCGGTAGCATTCGTGCTGCTTTATAAGCGATTTCTTTATATTCAACGCATGAAAATCTTTCCATTATGGCTTCGCATTAATTCATCGACTTTAAAAGACACACAGTATGTAGCGTTTATCAAAGGGGTGTGTGGTGGGTGGGTAGGGGAAGAATTTGTTTTTAGCTCTTATAGATTTCATTGATTTTTGTGACTTGTCTCACCGATATGTTATGTTGTAATTATTGTACTCTACATACATACATACATATATATACATACACTAGAATTTGGCTTGCTACATTTTTCACAACAGGTAACTTATTTCAGCCAAGTTAGAAACATAAAATCAATAATAAATAAATATTCAGGCAGCCGAAGTCAATTATAGGCCAATAATCATGTACATTTAATATAACCTTTCAGGTCAGTTCTAATACAATGGAGGTACAGTGTTTTAAACATGGCCTAAGTGATCAGTTAATGGTGAATACGTTCAAACATTACACAGACACTACAAACACGTGTGGAAATATTAACTATACTTACAGTGCAATTCAACGTTTGTGAGGATGGAGTGGCAAGGGAGGAAAAGAATCACGTGGCGTCAAAAGTAGTGGGGGGGGGGGAGAGGAGGAATGCATGTCGGTTATAGATAAGTTGTTGTAAATTCAACTACAACATCTAATAGACTTGACATATGAGTCAATGGATTTGTTTATATGCTCCACACTGGGTGCGGTTTTTATTTGACAAGACTATTTGTAATAAAGAAAATAATGCTTATCCATAAAATATTAAAATGTCTATCACACAAAATTACCAAACACATGAATACACTGAATACAAAAATTATACATTAACAATGAATGAACAATATCTACATGCAGTACACTACATATTTGCATCCACAATTCATTTACTATGCGTACACATTTATCATCAACAAACAGAATACAATGTTAAACCATTATACTGCACAAAATCAGTAGAGAAAAAAACTTTTTAATCGATTAACATTATTATTCAGGTTATCATTATAGTTTACGTTTCAAACAATGGCGGCTAGAAATAACCCCACAAACAATGGCGGCGGTGAGATGTAGATTTTTTCCTCTGTTAAAGTGACTTGGCAAGACAAAATTAAAGCAACGCACTTAATTCTTCTTCTTCTATGTCTGTAGGGCCCACGTTCAAAATTTTGATTATAATTATTGGTCCTATGAATATTGATTGTTTGCCTATACAACTATGACGTTGATAAGTTGCAGGTAATTTTCTCTCATTGCTGCGTGGCTGCGCGGCGGAGCAGCAGTTTAGAATAACCATGCAGCAAATTTTGATAAGGATAAAACATTTTTGTTTGATGGGTGTAAATTTTTGTACCAAAGAAAAATGGATGCTGTAAAACTTTACATGGAACGCCATTTAAAGAACTGCTCATTGAAGCATTAGTGACATGAGGCTGTAGAACAGTGGCGTAACTAGGGGGGTGCCCCGGATGACACCTTCACAAGGGGTGACACCAAAATGTAAAATTATGTGTGTTCCCGTTACTTGGTACTAAAAGACTCGAAGGAGTTCTATGGGGTAAGTCGTGAGGGGGTGACACCATGAGCTACCGCATCGGGTGACACCAACCTTAGTGACGCCTCTGCTGCAGAAACAAAAACGTAAATTGTCGCATTAACTGCTCAGTTAGAAATCAGCACCAATCACTAATTTTTTGTGTGTCAGAAACGAACAGCTCCTGTATGGCGTTCTAAACCTACTGTCATGGTCTGGTCTTTGTCTCGACGGGCATTTTTGTCATATGGAGCAGTCGAGCAGCCCTTTATGTTCTTTAATTATCATAGTTATCCTGCTTGGCTAGTCATCGCTGATCTTCTAGCGGTGACCAGCCCAGTATTTCTAGCGGTGACCAGCCCATTATTTATAGCAATGACCAGCCCAGTATTTCTAGCGGTGACCAGCCCAGTATTTCTAGAGGTGACCATCCCAGTATTTCTAGTGGTGACCAGTCCAGTATTTCTAGTGGTGACCAGCCCAGTATTTCTAGCGGTGACCAGTCCTGTATTTCTAGTGGTGACCAGCCCACTATTTCTAGTGGTGACCAGCCCAGTATTTCTAGCAATGACCAGCCCAGTATTTCTAGCGGTGACCAGCCCAGTATTTCTAGCGGTAACCAGCCCAGTATTTCTAGCGGTGACCAGCTCAGTATTTCTAGTGGTGACCAGCCCACTATTTCTAGTGGTGACCAGCCCAGTATTTCTAGTGGTGACCAGTCCTGTATTTCTAGCGGTGACCAGTCCTGTATTTCTAGTGGTGACCAGCCCAGTATTTCTAGCGGTGATCAGCCCACTATTTCTAGAGGTGAACAGCCCAGTATTTCTAGCGGTAACCAGCCCACTATTTCTAGTTTTGACCAGCCCAGTATTTCTAGCGGTGACCAGTCCTGTATTTCTAGTGGTGACCAGCCCAGTATTTCTAGTGGTGACCAGCCCAGTATTTCTAGCGGTGACCAGCCCAGTATTTCTAGCGGTGACCAGTCCAGTATTTCTAGTGGTGACCAGCCCAGTATTTCTAGTAGTGACCAGCCCAGTATTTCTAGTGGTGACCAGCCCAGTATTTCTAGCGGTGACCAGCCCAGTATTTCTAGCGGTGATCAGCCCAGTATTTCTAGCTGTGACCAGCCCAGTATTTCTAGCGGTGACCAGCCCAGTATTTCTAGCAGTGACCAGCCCAGTATTTCTAGCGATGACCAGCCCAGTATTTCTAGCTGTGGCCACTGGCCAGCCCAGTATTTCTATCTATCTGCCAACATTAGACAGTGTATCTGTGTCGGCTCAGGACAAAAAGTACCACTGCCAGACACTGTATAACCTCCAGCATATCAATGGTCTTCTGGGTGTAACAATTCAAATCATAGCTACTCCCTTCTCCACATACATTTGTTAAAGAGTAATTAATAACTGCACATAATCAGATTAATTTTACTTCAAAACAGCTGAGGTCAACTGAAAAATTCATAATGCTTCAAGGCTAAAAACTAATATGCACAAATATGGACAAAACTTTTAGTTTGAATAAATTCGTTCATGTTACCATAAAAGTCGATAGTCTGGATAAAGTTGTTACATTTGCGATGAAGTCAATAGGCAGTCAGTCAGTCAGCCAGTCAGTCAGTCAGTCAGTAGTTCAGAACATGAATATATCAATGTCATTTTGTGATAGTAATGTTTTCAGCTTTATTACATAAACTGTAGTTTAATTTGCACGATGTATGACATTTTTTATAGTGTTTTTTGTTGTTGTTTGTTTTTATACTGAAATTAGAAATTTAAATAGCTATGAAAAATAATGCTGAAAATTTGGAGTAATGAGTTTTCCCAGTTCTTTCCCCTGAAAACGCGATGACACATAACATAGCCAATTCAGGAAACCGGTTAGACATTTTCTACCTGGTACCAAATCCGAATAGTTAGATGTGCTTTTTTCCGGATCCGCGTACGAATCCGAATAGTAGGGTTGTGAAACGAAAATAGAAAACTCGAATTAATTTCGGTTTTTAAAACGATTAGTGGTTGCTTTATTTCGCAAAACCATAATGCCTTGTACTTGGCGTTCACGTTTTCTATAAATAAGATTTAATTTTAGGCATTCAATATGGTTTATTAAATTATTATTGACTGTACTTTTATTGTTTACTTTACCACAGTCTACGCTCTTCATGCAAAGTGCAATGATATTTTAATGATGACCAGAAGAAGGCTCTATTAATTTATTAAAATTTAAAACAATTAATTCCTTATATATTAATTGTAAATTTGGTTTCTCTTGGTAATATATTACTTATTTACTTTGTAACTGTTAGTCGCTCATAATTTTAGTATATATATTTACTTTAATTTGAATTTTTAAAATAATTTTATCCGATATTTGAAAAGTTTAAATTTTAAATATGGCGGCGTGGCGCTAATCGCGAGAGGTAATATGAAATTGCTGCAGTAAATTAGCTTATTAAATTTATATCTTTATAATTTGTAATTATTAATTCATATAATTTGGTCAATTTGTTATATTTTTAACAATTTGTAAGTATACTAATCTTGATGTTTATCGAAATCCAAAATTGTATTTTTAGGTATTTTTTTTTTTTAAAGATATTTGGCATTTGGCTATTTGAGTGGACACTATTTGCCGAGGCGAATAGTTCCGAAAAACCTGATATCTGGCTGGGGCGAATGTCCGGAGCGGTTTCCGGTTGGTCATTACAGCCAATGATGTATAAAAAGGTTAACTTCTTCCTTCAATTACAACCTTCTCAATTTAAAAACACATGCTCACCCTATGTCCCTCCTCCAAGCAATCTCCCTAAATAGCTTCCACCCTGTCTTAACCACATTGTAAGAAATTCACGGCCCTATTCTGTGTTTATTTCAGGCATCTGGTGGAGAAACTAAGGCCTGGACAGATTGGTGCAGTAGACAAATGTTTCACGTAATCTTTGTTAAGATGTTCGGGTTGTGTTTTATTCTTCTATTTCTTTTTTTTTTTTTATAAGGGAAAAAACTCTAGCCATAGTTTTAAAGGCATTGGTAGGAGTTCGTAAATTTCTGATTGGTTCAAGACCACTGTTGGTGTCAGTCAAGGGTGTTTACTCTCCCCCATCCTCTTCAATGATGTCAGACTAGGGTGTTTACTCTCCCCCATCCTCTTCAACCTCTTCCTTGAAATAATTATGACAGATGTGCTCGAAAACCATGTCGGAACGGTCAGAATTGGAAGGAGAACTATAACTAACCTACGCTTCGCCGATAACATAGACGGCCTAGCTGGCAGCGAGGACGAACTAAAAGAATTCCTTGCAAAGCTAGAGAAGACATCAAAGGCCTATGGCATGGAAATCAATGCAGAGAAGACCAAGGTAATGGCAAACAATAAATTCACAAGTGAAATACGGATAAATGAGCAAAAACTCGAGGAGGTCCCTACCTTTAAATATCTAGGGGCTATAATATCCGATGAAGGCTCAAAGCCAGAAATTCTTGCCAGAATGGCCCAAACAACTGCAGCATTAAGCAAACTTAAATACACCTGGCAAAGCAAGGAGCTCTCCCTGAGATCAAAGATTCGACTAATGCGCTCTTTGGCGATGTCAGTCTTCCTGTATGGTTGTGAGGCTTGGACGCTCACCGCAGACCTCCAAAAAAGAATTAATGCGCTAGAGATCAGATGTTTTCGAAAGGTACTAAACAACTCCTACATGGCGCACATCACGAACGAAGCGGTCCGCGATAAAATAAGTGCTGTCATTGACCCTTACGAGGACCTTCTCACCTCAATTAGAAAGAGGAAATTACGATGGTACGGACACGTGCCAAGATCTGGAGGTCTCTCAAAGACGATATTGCAAGGCACAGTCCAGGGAAGAAGGAAAAGAGGCAGTCCAAGGAAGAGTTGGGAGGACAATATCAAAGAGTGGACCGGCCTGTCATTTAGCGATTCCCAGAAGGCAGCTCAGAACCGTGACACATGGCATGAGATAGTGTGCAGCTCAAAATGGTGCCCCAACGACCCAGCGTCGGGTTAAGGGACAGTTCAGTTCAGTATTTAATATAAAAGTTGCCCCTACCTCAAAATAAAAAGTACACAAACTTTAAATGAACATAAGGCACACATTTATAATACAGCAAAGTTTCATAATCAAAATATTGTGAACAAATGTAGAAACCAGCCAATTATCGAAGGTGTTCAAATTGGTGGTGAGTGTGGTCCACGCACAGCTGAGAGCGCTCACTGGATGAATCCGAAACGTGAGTAATTTTTTCAATTGAAGTCAATCAGTGAGCGCTGAGTGGTTTCTACATTTGTTCACAACATTTTTATTTATGAAACTTTGCTGTGATATAAATAATGTAGGAATTATAGTCATTGAAAGAGTGTGTACTTTTTTGTAACAGCCTGTATATATTTAATTTCAAGAAGTTTATTTTAAGGGGGTTCCCGGATATCGGAATTTCCACCACTATCCGGATTTGCAAAAATTTATGGCAGATGCAAATATCAATTATTGTGACTTGATTTGCGAACTTAGAAATAAAAATGTTGCTTGTCTCACGTGTTATATCTTATTCAGTCTTACAATTTTAAACTCTGGTGTATTGTGAATATTACAATTAAACAAAATAATTTAAGTAGCAAATTAAATTATGCATTAAATTATTAATATATGGCAAAATATTCAATTTAACAAGCATTGATCATGAAATCAATCAAATCCATAAAAAATGTGTTAGTAAAACAATCAATTTCAATACAACAAAAAAACGTTAAACGTTACTTTACTACAAAAGATAACAAACTAAGTTACCTAAAAGCATATTAAACTTGAATCGTCGGAATAAAAGAAAAATTTTATTGTGGCTCTAGATCAGTGCTGTCCAACCTTTTTGACCCCGCGGGCCAAATTTTTTACCCATATGAGGCCGGGGGCCGCAATTTATGTCTTAATAAAATTATTTAATGTATATATAGCCTACTACCTTCCTTCTGAACATTGTCTCCTCATCAATACGAAAAAAAACATTAATAAAAACTGTTACACATCTTTAGTGTGATATTTGGCTTTGAACTGTACTTGCTATTTTCCTAATTTGGGGTTCATATTCTGTAACTGCTGCTCTTATTAAGTTTTCCAAACTGCTCATCAGTCAAAGCGTTTCGTTTTTTTAGATTTTATATTATTCATGACGGAGAATCCAGCTTCACAGACGTAGGTACTTCCAAACATGGTTAATATTTTTCTACAACTTTTTGATAGTTGTGGAAATTCGTCTGCAGAAACATAAGTCATCCAGAATTCAGTTGGTGACGATTTCTTATGTTTATCACGAAGTGGCATGTTATGCTGAAGTTCAATGATTTCAAGCTGCACTGCACTTTCATCTGCTCCTAATAATGTCATTTTCAAAGCTACATTAGAAACATTACTAGTAAAAGGATTTTCTACAAAAAGCAAAACAGGTGTAAGATTTCGAATATCTTTAAATCGATCTGTGAAATCAGCTTCAACTTTTCTAATAAAAGATAGAATCACTTATTTGTGACAAGCTCTGGAAGTTGTTGAGCAGCCTTGGCAAGAGCTGGGAAGTGAGTAAAATTTGACTTGATTTAGTTGGGTGATGAAAAAATCGAGCTTGGATTCAAAAATACTTATTTCTCTCATCAGCATTGGTAAGATTTGAACACGTCCTTGCAATTTTAAATTTATTTTATTCAGATGATCCGTCATGTCAGTTAGAAATGCTAATTTTACACACACAAAAATCAGGTAGTTCTATATAATTTAACAAATCTTCCTTTTTTTAGACCTTAGAAACAGTTTTACGTCGTCAATTAGGTTCCAAAATCATGACAGAACTTTTCCTTTGCTCAGCCAACAAACATCAGTATGAAGAATAAAATCCCCAAAACTTTTATCATAATCTTCTAACAAAGTCTTAAACTGCCTGTGATTTAATGGATTAGCTCGAATAAAATTAACGCTTTTCACCACAACATCCATAACATTTTGCAATATGTCATCCTTCAACTTTGAGGAAAGAGATTGCTGGTGAATAATGCAATGATAAGATTGAATGTCTGGAAAATCATTATCAGCCGTCAGCAAACCAATGAGTCCAACGTTCCTTCCTATCATTGCTGGAGCACCATCCGTTGTAACAGAAATAAGCTTCCTCAAATCGATGTTGTTCTTTAATAGAAATTCCTTCAGTGCTTTATATACATCCTCACCACGGGTTGTATTTTTTAATGGAATTAGTATCAGTAAGTCTTCTTCAAATGTCTGCCCCTTGTCAAACCTAACCCAAACTATAAGTTGGACCGTGTCAAGGATATCACATGATTCATCCAATGCCAGACTGAAGCCAGGAGCGTTTTTTTTTAATCCGTAAGCAACTGCTCCAATATATTCCCGGACATACTTTCAACACGCTTTGCAACAGTCTGGTGGGAAAGCTGAAGATAAGATATTTGTTTCCTTATTTCCTCATTGTTTTTAAACTCAGAAAATAATGAATCAGCACATTCTTGAAAACAGAGTTTAACCGTTTCACCATCAATATACGGTTTTTGTTTCTTTGCTAATAACCAGCTAATTTAAAAGACGCTTCAGTAGCACAATCACTTGAACTCAAAATCCGACGGAAAACATTTGCTGGCCATTTAAATTCTTCTTTAAAGAACTAACTGTGTCTTCTCTCACCTTTGTTCCTTTCGGATATTCGTTATCAAAATCAGCATGCACTGACTTGTGGTGTCTCTGTAGATTTGCCTTTTTTATAACAGAAATAGTAGCCTGACAAATCAAACACACTGGCTTTTCATTAAACAGAGAAAACAAAAATTCGAGTTCCCACGAATAGTTAAAAGTACGATTCTCTTCTGTAACTTTTCGTTTCCTACTCGCCATAATGGCTTTTTCTTTTTAGAAACAAATGTCCTTTCAAAAATCGTTCCTGTTATCTCTCAGAACTTCTTCATAAGTGAATTGCACTGATACCACAATTATTCTGCGTGATAGTCCCAGAATGGGTCAAACTCTCGAAATAAATACCAGCCACTGGTCTTTTTCCTTTTAAAAATAAAGGATGGGCATTTATTCCCTCCCCCCACCACTCCACACACCTCCCCGAACCCAGTTAGGATTATTTTAACTTGTTCATATTCCTCTGCAGTGACCTGGGAGTATAAAAAAACCCTAGGACGCCCTAGGTGTTATTTTTTTATTATCCTTGTTCTATTATTAACATTCCGTCCAGAACTTGCCGTTTTAGCGATCAATGTAATCAAAACCAATCCTGGGAGAAACTGGCATTCTTTTGAATACCAGGTAGCTACAAATCAAAGCCGTTGAGCGACCCTTTGCCCCGCCCTCACCCCACCCTGACAAACCAACATGAAGAATTTCAGGATTACCCTATCCGGCTGTATTGGATTTCAGGCTACCCCAAGTTATCCAATTGTTCACTTGACACGCCCTGAACATAAATCTATCAAACCACCAACCTCTTTTGCTGCACCCCACACCATCTTATTAAAAATGTCACAATTCTCACGTTGTCGCTAAAAAATTATAAAAAATACTGAATCAAACAAGTCATTAATTTTTTAAAAACTTTTTTTGTTAAAGAAAAGAAAAATTGTATCAAGATTTTGCGGGCCATTTTAGACAGGTCCGCGGGCCGCGGGTTGGACAGCACTGCTCTAGATCATGACTTCTTGTACACCACACTAAACACTCAGTACAACACTGTTCGCCTGGTATACACTACACAGTTCGTTGAACTTCGTTCAAGTTAATTCATTCAATACATTGTAAAATGCTCATCGTTGACGTTGACAGTGGCACAGACTGTCATTGTAGATACTCTCCACATGTTGGATAATAAATATTTTAACAAATAGTATTAAATACTAAATAGAAAGCAGTAAAGTAAACCCCCTTAGCTCTTACACTTAAATGTGGAGGTATCGGGATCCGGCAAATATTAGGGCAAAACGATCCGGATCCTGAAAATAGTAAAAAACATATCCGGCCACCACCTATTTAATAGTCATTAAACTAATGACATGACCAGCAGTATCAATGGCTTCCCTGTTGAATATTTATTGCAAGGTCCCAGGTCTTGTTCTAATCACTTCTACATACATGCAGTGACAGTGACATAGCTGTAGAACAGGGGTCTCCAAACTTTTCGGCCGGCGGGCCGGATTAACTGTGAAACAGTGGTTCGGGGGCCACTACACACAAAGGTCAAATAAGAAAGAATCAAAACATAGATGTTGTTTTTAATTAAATATATAATACTAGCCGACAAGCGACGTAGCATACGCCGCTAATGATTTAGTGACGGGTGAAGACTTCCTGAAAAACACAGTTGTCCAAATGGGGTGGGTTTGGGCAAATGACTGTGAGTGAATGAAAAGAAGGAACTCTGGCAAGAGCAACATACAATTGTCCATGACTGGAAGATACAGAAATTCTTTTTGAACGTTTGGCCCTGTTATCAAACCAAACCAGCCGGAATCGAAGAGAAAAACGGAAAGGCAACGCGGCTCAGACGACTGTAGGAGATACCAAAGCGACTGAGAACATCGGAGTGATGAGGTACATACTGCTGCGCGGACACACAGTTGCGCATGCCTGGAGAACGAGGGAGGGTGCCTAACGTATTCATTTAATGAAAGTAATTGTTGAGGAGAGTGCCAATGTTGAGAAAGAAAGCTTACAGCCGTGTTGCTAAGTCATGTTCGAAAAGAAAGTGGGAAATGAACGGGCACTGCTGAAAGTGTGTCAGTTTGTTGGCCTGTCTTACACCAAATACAAGACACGTTAATAGCGTAGTTTTAGGTTCAGACATTTTAAATGACAAAGAATGTCTGCAGCAAAGACCAATTTCCATACCCAATCTTCATCAGACTATAATGTCTGTGACTTTTATTTACTTTCTAAGAAGTCACGTATTTATGTAGTTAATATGCTATGAATGTTTCTTTTTTATTTATATATGTCTTTTTGTTTCCATGTAAAGCGCTGTGAGCCTGGCTCCTTGCTGGGATACAGCGCTATATAAATCATCATTTTATTATTATTATTATTATTATTATTTCCTTTCTTATTTCAAATACTCTACTCAGAACTTTCTCACAACTTAGCCTTCTTAATTCTGTGTAATATGGTAAATCTTGTGATTCTGTGTGTGTATCTTTAAACATTTCTCTGAACTGTCTATGATTGAGCTCATGCAACATTATTAAATTTACCATTTTCACCACAGGAATCAGTAAGCTGCTAATGTCCACATGTTCAGCACAAAAAGTTTGCTGGTGAATAATTAAGATCAGAAACATTGGTTTTGGAGTGGGTTTCTCATTACAAATCTGCTTCACTTGTCCAACCAAGCTCTTTAAATGCCACTCATGTTCTTTCCTCCATCAACAGTCAAGCAAGTGAAGTTAGTCCAATTCAAGTTAAAATCAACTTTAGTTTTTTGTAATACTCTCCGGTAGCTGGGCCATACATGCTATGTAAAGAAGCTAGTTCTTGTGTTATGTTCATATCTTTACCCACACCTCTAATGAACACAAGCATTTGAGAGTTGGAACTGCTGTCCAGCGATTTATCAACTGCTATTGAAAAATGGCGAAGTTTGCTTGCATGTTTACACGCTTTTATTTTCGCTTATTGAGTAACAATGTTTTCACCCAAGTCTGCAACATGGCGAGCAATGGTATTTGCACCCAAAGCTACATTATTTGGGTAAAGTTCCTCAGCTGTCTCCAACAAACATTCCTTCAATACTTCACCATCTGTAAATTGTTTGCCACTTTTAGCCAGGACCTAGACAACTTTATAACTGGCCTTGGTTAATGATTCATTTTCATGTGAGGATTTACTGAACAATTTCTAAAATGTGAGTTGATTTTGTAATATAGAAAATTTTTCAGCACAGAGTTTACCATCCAGCTCACGATATATTTCTCAGGATGTTTGCTTTCATAACGACGGCGCAGGTTGTATTCTTTCATCACAGCCACGGTTTCATTGCAAATCACACACAATGCTTTATCGCCGGTTATGAAGTATTTAAAACTCCAATTATCTTGAAATTACCGACACTCATTTACCTATCACCTTTCCTCTTCTCAACCATTGCTGGGCAATATATATAAAGTGAATTCAACATGAATATATCATAAAACAGTAAGTATCTTGCACACAATATCGCTCAAAACTGAATACTGGTAATAATATTATCATTAATAAAGAGTCCCACACATTTCACTATGTTGACCAATATACCTTATATAATCGTCCTATAGCGTTAGTTCATAAACTGATCAGCCCCCCCCCCCCTTTTGGAAGAGAAAAGTATAAAAAGTATGTCACCCGGTTTCAAACAGGCCCAAAAAATTATGTGAAAAAAAAAGTGATACACTTTAAAAAAAAATAATTAAAAACTAAAGTCCGACCTCTCTGAGTGGAAATCAAAGTGACCCAATTAAAAATATTTCAACTTAAAGAGTTGTCGAGTTTCTTTGACATGCCGACATATCCCTCCCCGACGTTAATCCCTCACAGTATTTCCATGTACATGCAGAAATCACGAGTGTATACGGTACTTACTGTATAACACGAACAATTTGCTTAAGTTCATTACGTTCCTTAACCATACATACATTTAAGCTAGCATCCTATTGCCCACGTGTGTAATGATAAGTCACATTGAGATCACATCTCTAGCAGCTTTGGCCAAAAAGTTAAATTTTATAACCCAAGGCTGGTAAAATATATCAGTCATTATCCATGCAATGAAAGAAGGTAAATTATAATATGAAAGAAGAGAAAGAAAATATATATAAAGTAAATAACATGACATATGCTAATATGTAGTTTTTAGGTATGTACACAAGTTTAATAACTATAATACCTATTTTGTAACAAAACTGAAACCTTTTACATTTGAGGGACATTTGTATGCAGTAGCAACATTATTATTTTTTTTTATTAAAAAAAAAGTTCACCCACCATTTTATTTCATTTGTTCACATATAGCGCTGTCTGACTAGCGGTAATGCGCACCTTGATAGCACTACCTTTAGTTATGAAATCATAGAAAGTGGAAACTCTTCGCTCTTCATTTAGTGAGGGAAGCTTTAGTCAACTTTCGGAATCCGCGGTGTTTGCATTCGCTAGTGTATAATACATGACGTTTTGTGGTAAACTACAAGTAAAAATATTATTTTTGCTTTTTAGATTAAAAGGTCTCCGCGGGCCGGATCAGAAGGCCTCGCGGGCCGGATGCGGCCCGCAGTTTGGACCCCTGCTGTAGAATACTGTTGGAACAAGGAAGCTTTCCCGAATAGCACATTTGTAGCAAAGAAGAAAAAGTCGAAAATGAAACCATAATCTATCGTTAACATTCATCAAACAATTATCCAACAAAAATATACATCAATCCCAATCCTTAAATGATACTGAGCAGAATAGAGTACACATTCAAAGAAATAAATACTATAAGAAAAACTTACGATGAATTGCAGATACGCCAGAATAAAGATGCAGTCGCCACCATCAACAACTGAAAGCACACCATCCTTTTTCTACTCCATCTACTCACGCCTCAACAGCTTACCTTAAGACACGTCATTGTTTAATTCACAAAGCAATTAACAGGTGAAGCCCTGTGATGAAAAGTGATATTTCTTTTCGTTTTATATATTTTTTTATTATTTTGTGTGGTTTGGGTTTGCATCTTATTCCCAAGTCACGATAAATAAATTCAATGTTTGCTCCTCTACTTCTTGACCTTTTATTATTTTTTTAAATTATTTTTTTTAAAGGTTTCATTCTTAAACTTATAATGATCAACGATTTCAGTCAGCGTTGCTAATGACACATTCGGTCTGAATGCGTAACAGTCGGCAACCGATTAAAGCAAGCCGATTAGCTGATAATCTGCCCATTCGGTGCAACACTAGTTATAAATATTTGTCTTCGCAAGCTCACACGCACACAATCAGCACACAATCAGCACACAATCAGCACACAATCAGCCTCAAACAAATTAAAGCCGTGGGATCTCAAAGTTCTTTCTACAGCCGAGCGTTTTATTTCTTACGCCTTGTAACTACAAAAATGCTCTCCGGTATTCGACGACTTCACCTTAAATTACAGTCACTCTTATATTATGTCGATCTCCTTGTTTAGCATCACACATTAATATTATCTTAATATGCTCTCGTCTTGTCGCATTACTAGCCCTACAATAAACTTTCTTACCTGCCATGCAGTTACTTATATCTTAGTATTTCTACAGCTCCAATGTACTGCCAAAGTCTCACCTTACTTTATATCTTAGTATTTCCAAAGCTCCAATGTATTGCTAAGGTATCTCCTTACGTACACCTAAGTATTTCCAAAGCTTAAAAATTTACTACCAAGGTCTCGCCTTACTTATATCTTAGTATTTCCACAGCTCCCATGTACTTTGAAGGTTTCGCCTTCTTCCTGCCTACACGATAGGATCCCCAGTCCCAATAGTACCTCCACTGTTCCTAAGTATTACCACCATTAATGTATTTCCCACCAACCATGTATATTCTATTTCCCATTTGTACGACTTCGTGTTTACCCATCTAAATGATTTTATTTTTTAA
Organism: Radix auricularia; assembly: GCA_002072015.1. NCBI lineage: Eukaryota > Metazoa > Mollusca > Gastropoda > Lymnaeidae > Radix > Radix auricularia. Next base: position 77,148 of record MUZC01004641.1, on the reverse strand, counting down.
TGAGATTTTTCTAAGAAGTTTAAGTCAAGCATTTTAACAAGACAATGGCACAATTCATATCAAACTCTGCCATACAACATTGATTTTCATTTATTAAAAAAAGAAACCAACTAACATGACACATGCATGCAATAATTGGCTTCTATTTGGTTATACTTCCCTGAGCCCTAAAATTAATTTTACTTTCATTTCCAAGGAATAACAATAATATTTTCCTTTTCCTCTTGCAAAATATGTGCGATAGATAATCAAATACGATTGGTTAAATTGCTTTTAAAGTCATATCAATACGTGATCTATATTTAATAGAATTTTGCTGTCATATCCATGTATAACAAGAATTACAAATCTAAAAATAATAAATTAGACTACAGATTTTAGAATTTTTTCGTTATCTCTGAGGTGTGTTCTTATTTTATTTAATAACGATTTTGACAAATTAATCTGCTGATTCTGTCTGAAGGTTATTCACAAATTTAGCACATTTAATGTAAATAACATATGGATCTATACATTTTACGTTGCAATTTTAGTTACTGAAATTTTGAAAATTGTTGAGAAAATAATTGATCGAGCCTTTTTAGGACTATAACATTTCCCTAGTCAATATTTTTGGAAGTAAGAAACACTCAGGTAACGATCTTATTAATCTTTATCTCAGATTAAAAAAGAGCTGCAAGTGAAAATCTCACAGTAAAGATCTAAATAATAGAAAAGAGAGATTTAAGAAAAAAAAAAACCACACAAATTTCATACAAATCATTTAAGAAAAAGGAAATCTTGATTGGAAAAGTAAGTTGTTCATATCCTCATGAAAATACATTAAAACAGTTTTTTTTATTAAACAATCATTCTTAAATGTGTGTTGTAACAGGAAATTATTATGTGCGCCAAGTTTCAGCCCTCCAGCTCACCAGGCAGGGGATGTAATTTACCTCAGAAGATTCCCTGAAGAAATCGTTTAAGTACTATGAACATTAAATATTCAAGAGATCCAATTCAATAGTATAAACAAGTACGCATCCAAAGTTTTAAATAGTGACGATTTTATAAAGAAAAAGTTCTATCATCTACGTTATTTAAAATTATACCATTATAGATATGTTTAGTTTTCTTTTGTTTTTTAAAAATCATTAGATTAGATTTCTACACGTGTTGGTGAGTCAATCTTTAAATTCATACACGGACTACAGAAAAAATAAACTGTTTTAAAAATAATGTTTATGACTGATGGACTTTAAAGGAAAGCTATCGAAAATGTCAGCGGCAGTAGATTTTCCTTTCTTTGGAACATGACTCTTTGTATACCGCTTGAACCCTATCTCCGGCTGTTATATTCCCAGTTACGCCCCTTCTTCTGTACTTTATAGAGAAGTACTCAAAGTAACACATTCGAACCAGTCACTTAAAAAAAGAATTATCCCCCCTTCCGAAGGTTTGGCCGTCAAATTTAACAAGAGTTGCCCTTATCTGACGGGAACCATTCACTGTCGGCTATGTCTAGTACAAAAGCTTTGGACGCTTGGCGTACACAGGTCTTTTCATACCCAGGATATGAACCAAATAGGCATCTAGGCGTGGAAGATATACCCGTGTGTGTAAAGTGGGTGTGTAATAGAGTCAATCATTGTGGGAATTCTGCGCACTTTTCAGAATGGTTCATTACTTTCAAGTTGTGTTTACTCCTTGTCAGGAGATGATAGTGTGTGTGTTATTGGAATGATGACTTACATGAAAAAAGATAAAAACAACGTCGCAACAACTTTTGTAGTCTGATGTTCATAATTTTAATATGAAACTCAATAACAGGTTGGTATGGAAATCGTAAGTTTTCAAATGTTCATAAGGTTTACAATAATAACGTTTTTGTCGCCTTTCAATCTCAATTTGTAAATGTCATCAACTAAATGTGACATTTCCCAGCATTTTTCTCACAGTCTGAAATGTATGTTATCTCATTGCTAACCTTCAAATAACTTTGTTCATGCTATAAGATATTGAGCGAATGGCTTTTGTATAGAAGGAGCGTATGTAACAGATACGATATTAAAATATGGAGCATGTGCATCATATCAAAATTAGTGATATATAAAGAAATCAAAGAGGTATAAGAAACTATTGACGAGTTCCTGTAACAAATATATTAATTGAATGTGACTTAGTATCAAGTAGTGCATAAATTGGCTGAATCCAATTATACGTTCCCAAATGGGGTATATTGCAATTAATTCTGCGCTCTCATCCTTGGTTTTTTAGGTTTAGATTTAGAATTTTTATTTGTTAATTTAGGGTTTGGGTTAGGTTTATTCATATAATGTGAAATTAGGGTTAGGGTTAGGTTTAGTTTTAGAATTTTAATGGTTGAATTTTCCAATTTCTTTTGTACGCGGCATGTCAACAAAGATGGCGGCCATGTTGAGTGGGAACGTTAAGTCGGATTTAACCCATACATTAGCAGTATAACGAGTGGATGTGTACAGAAGTAAAATGACAATGAAATCATTAGTAAGATTTAATGTAATGGTTAATAATATTTTATGACCATTAATTTTTCATATTTTGTCTTTAGCACGAACGTCGCTTCAAAATATAATTAAACGGCTATAATACATCTAGCTGTCATGCAATCACCGTTTAGTTATATTATGATCATAATTACATTAAACTACAATTACATCATCTAAACTAATTAATTTCTCTAATCTAAACCATGTGTTTAACTACATGGTCCTACCTGAACTCAGTAAAGTAAAATTATTACTAGAAAACTGCTGTTGTTTTCCTTGAGATGTAGTATCGAATGTTAGACCCAGTGCATGCTCTATATAACACCAACACAAGATGGTTATCAAGAAAGTTACCGCCCCAATTTTATATCAAATCAATTAAAATTCTCCCCAGGTACCTACCTACCTCTCCAGGTACCTGCCTCTCCAGGTACCTAACTCCTCGGCATCTACCTCTCCAGTTTCCTACCTCTCCAGGTACCTACCTCACTAGTACCTAACTTCCAGGTACCTCCTACCCAGGTAACTAAACAAAATAAGGGGTACCCAGGTACCTACCTCTCCAGGTACTTACCTCACCAGGTACCTACCTCCCCAGGAACCTACCTCTCCAGGTACCTACCTACCCAAATACCTACCTCTCCAGGTACCTACCTCCCCAGGTACCTACCTCACCAGATACCTACCTCCCAGGTACCTTCCTACCCAGGTAACTTCCAACCAAGTTAACTACCTCCCTAGGTACCTATATCCTTAAGAATCTAACTTCCCAGTTTGTTAAATTTCCAGGTACCCATTTCCCTCAGGTAGCACCTCTATGATACTGTTGGGTCCCATAACACCGGGGTTGTAGTGTGTTCTAATGTTTCCATCGCCTCTCCAAGTCAGCGGAGGACATTTAAAAAAAAAAAGCAATAGTCATTCATCAACACGTTTTATTGTGGCTTGATCCCACGCACTTCAGCTTGTGATTCGAGCGCACTATTGACGTCGCTATCCAGTTTCTAGGCTGCTTGAATCTTGCAGTGTGACCAACTATTTCGTTACGGCATTTAATCATACTTGTGTTACGTTATCAACTCCAAATAAATTATGTCTTGATACTCACGAATTTCAAAATAACTTGGGTGGTTCATGGTGTAAACAGACATACTTGAACAGACTTTCACACTTAATTTCTCTCACCGAGGTTTTAACAGGCTCAACATCTTACTCCACTTTCCTCTCGACCCTCTTCCCTCGACCACCTTCACTGATTTTTTTCCTCATTTCCTCTTCACCAAAAATCTTTCCCTCTTTCCTCGACCTTTTCCTCCTACACTTCTGCACCAATTCCTTTTCCTCCATTCGCTTTCCCCAACCGCCCGAGGATAAGCTAAACAGTGGGGGCTTCATTTCTATATAAATAGGTTTGAATTTAAACTTTATTATTTGTTTAAGCTTGAATATTCAAAGAACGTGATAAAACTACGTTCAAGTAGTAAAGTGCAAAGGAAAATTTTAAAATATATTTTTCAATAAAAAAAGACTATAAGAAAATAGTTCACTCATTGCTTGTAGCTCCTCGAAAACAGGTATTTATTTTATTGCATAACCCAAGTATCCCCCCCCCCACACACACATTCACATAAACGCGCGTTCCTCTTACATTATTTTAAAATATCTAATTTTTGGAGGCTGGAATAACTTTTCATGTAAATGATTCTGCGCAATTGATGAAATTTTGTTGATATGGTAATATGACATAATGAATTATAAGAAATGTCAGAGTAATAATAAAAGTTCACATCATTCCTTTATTTTCTCTCCAGATGTAGACGCACGTCTGTTTTTCTACTCATCATAGTGGTCAGCATTCTAGTGGTCATCTCTTATCATTTAGTGGACAAGCCTCATCGTTACATTGAAAGGTGGAGATTGGAAACGTTGAATGGGTTAGTAACTATCAATCTTAGTTGAGTAAAAATCAATTTTGATATTTGAAACCCTGGACCGGCAAGAAGCCTCTTTTTTAAAAAGACTTGCACTATCGTATTTTTGTGGTGACACCTAGTGTAACAATGCAAGTGACATATACGTGTTTTTTAAATTGACAGCTATTGTATAATACAGTTATGTATACGATCGTGTTTTTTTGTTTGCACTTATTGCAAGATTCCAGTTATGTTTACTATCAGTGGCGTAGCTAGGCATTTAGCTGACCGGGGGAGGGGCTTGGCTTCTTTAGGGGCTCCATCATTTTGCCTGATGGCGTCTTATATAATAGAATATGGCCCAGGGGTATTTTTAAATTTTGACCCCCTCCTCCTCCCCTAGCTACGCCACTGTCTGCGATCATGTTTGATGTATTGCACCTTTTGTAAATGCCAGTTGTGTCTACGAACGTTTTTTTGTGTTGACACCTAGTGTGACAAAGCCAGTTATAACTCATTATTACATCACTCTAAATTTTATACACACACTATGATGATGTGATAATTACTTTATTCTAGTTTCCAGTCATCTGTCACAAATACGAACGATTTGTTTAATGCCAGTACCTATGGTCAAGTATGGAACAAAACATCCAGTCAGTCATGGAACAACGGGTCCGGTCAGTCATGGAACAATGGGTCCAGCCAGGAGTGGAACAACGGGTCCAGTCAGATATGGACCACATCCAGTCAAGCTCCAGAGATAGCAGCGAGTTCAGAGCCCAAAAAACGTTACCTGATCTACCTCTGTGATGCCGCTGACTATTGCTACGGACTGGGGGACCGTCAGCGGGGTTTGATTGGTGTCTTCATCCTGTCCCACGTGACCGATCGCCAGTTTGGGATCAAAATGACAGCCCCTGCGCCTTTTCGAGATTTTTATGAGCCAAACGAAGTTTTATGGGACATATCCGAAGATGAGCTTATCAATAAATCAACTACCATCATAAAGGTGAGACATTTAAATATAACTACCATCATAAAGGTGAGACATTTAAATATTACTACCAACATAAAGGTGAGACATTTAAATATTACTACCATTATAAAGGTGAGACATTTAAATTTTACTTCCATCATAAAAGTGGGACATTTGAATAATACTACCATCATAAAGGTTAAGCATTTAAACATAACGCTATTTTAAACAATTTTTTACATGTACTTAGTAATAAATTTAAAAAATCAAGGACTGGTGGACATTGCAATACATTCATATTATTAAAATCAATAAATGAATTACCATTTCAACATAAGGGTCTAATGGTGAAGTATTTTAGAAAGGTATTCTTTCCGCTGATTCCCCTATGCAAAAATTGTTTCATGTCTACTAAAAATGTTCATAAGCTTCTTAATTAATATTTTACTCAACAATAATCTTGAGAAATTATAAATAACTGTATGCATTATGAGATTGATTGAAATGAACAGGTGTTAAAAACTTATCATCTTGCACAGAACGGTTTCAGGGCCCCCTTAATGTCGTTTTCTATTATATTAGCTATATAAAAAAAAATTAGTTTAAGCGTTAGATAATGAGATCATTGATCTGGATCAAACTTCGAATATAAAAACTTAATCACCTATATTAAATTACTGTTGAGAACTGAGCTGCCAATGTCCATTCCCTCGAGGCAAAACGTCTATTTTTTTAGTGAACGTACAATCGCAATAAAATAGAAATCAAATTTTCACACATTTTAAGTCCGGGGCCCTTAATATCTTTTTTTTCCTTTGTAAGCTTTTTAAATATTACTTTATTTGTCTATTTGCTATGATATTTGACACTTCCGTAAAGGTTTCTGGACTATTTTTTTTAAAGTACCAATCATTGGTTCTTTTGAATTTATTCTTATATACTGAGACGGTTGCAACGCATGACGGGTCCGCTAGTTTAAAATAATTTTTTTTAAAAAAAATTGTTACTTGTATTTTGCTTAATACCTAAACTTATCTACCTCCATTCAGTACTTTAAGACGCAGACAGCCGAACTCAACCACATCAACTTCAACCAAGCGTATCCCCAGGATGTCGTGTATATACGCACCAACCTAGAACTTTGGCGCTCCGTCAGTGTAAACCCTTATTACAAACAGAAGCTTCCCGCATGGGCTCGGGGAAGACGTTGCAACGTATTCGCCAATGCCTGGCTGAAACTGGCAAGGCCCACATCGGAGCTACGGACAAAGCTCAATGAATTATTGGTGACCATAGGCCAGGCCGTTGTCGGAAAGTCATCTGAGAAGAATCAGTCGTGCATGAACTGTACGAATGTTCCCACTGGAGGAAACACAACTAAAATTACGGCCTATCCGACTCTAGTGCCTGGTATTAACATGGACAAAATCAGTGAACTTAAAGGGTATGACCTGGCTAATCTAGGATTAGTGTGTGCGCACGTAAGGATCGGGCACAGTGACACACTTCCGTTTGAGAATGACAGGAGAAACAGTATGGACAGTGTCGTCAAGGTCTGGGATTTTCTGAGACCATACGTGGAGAAAGGTCATCACGTATACCTGGCTACAGACAGTGACAAGGTGAGCCAAATCCCAGGTTATGATATTGGATTAAAAGTGATTGATTGAGATGAGAGTTTGTGTTTTAGCGACATATTAAAGAACATTTACAGGTACGTGTTATGTTAACCACTTTAATTGTCCTATTTGACTGTCACAAGGGCATTGTGGTAGAGCGGCAGTGCGCTGAGTTCGAATCTCTGTGAAGACGGCGCCTGTTTACGGGGCCAAATGGCATCTCTGAGCCCACCCATCATCCCATGAGTCCTCACATCATCCCATGAGTCCACCAAGCATCCCATGAGTCCACCCAGCATCCCATGAGTCTACACATCATCCCTAGAGTCCACCCAGCATCCCATGAGTCCACCTAGCACTCCTGTGTCCACCCAGCATTCCTGAGTCCAGCCAGCACCCCTGAGTCCACCCAGCATCTATTACTTCACCCAGCATCTTTGAGTCCACCCAGCATCCTTGAGTCCACCCAGCATCCTTGAGTCCACCCAGCATCATTGAGTCCACCCAGCATCATTGAGTCCACCCAGCATCCTTGAGTCCACCCAGCATCATTGAGTCCGCCCAGCATTCCTGTGTCCACCCAGAATTCCTGTATCCAGCCAGCATCACTGAGTCCACCCACCATTCCTATGTCCACCCAGCATCCCATGAGTCCACACATCATCCCATGAGTCCACCCAGCATCCCATGAGTCCACCCAGCATCCCATGAGTCTACACATCATCCCATTAGTCCACCCAGCATCCCATGAGTCCACACATCATTCCATGAGTCCACCCAGCATCCCATGAGTCCACCCAGCATTCCTGAGTCCACCCAGCATTCATGAGTCCACCCAGCATCGTTGAGTCCACCCAGCATTCCTGTGTCCACCCACCATTCCTATGTCCACCCAGCATCCATGTGTCCACCCATCATTCCTGAGTCCATCCAGCATCCCTGAGTCCAAACAGCATCGCCGTGTCCACCCATCATTCCTGTGTCCACCCAGCATATCTGTGTCCACCCATCATTCCTGTGTCCACCCAGCATCTCTGTGTCCATTCAGCATCCCATGAGTTCACCCAGCATTCCTGTATCAACCCAGCATCCCTGAGTCCACCCACCATTCCTGTGTCCACCCAGCATCCATGTGTCCACCCACCATCCCTGAGACCACCAAGCTTTTCGAATGTGTGCCGTGGCTACAGAAACTTCACAGGTCATCACGTTCAGAAAAGGGAGCTTTTCTACTGTACGGCAGTTATAGGATGATAACTGTAACATTGATTGTAAAATAAAAAACTGTTTTTGGATCTTTAAAAAAACTGAGACACTGTTTATAAAATTAACATGTTTAAAATAAATTCGCGAAATAATGTTTATTTAGCGTATGCATTCCCTTTCGTTGATCAGTCATCAGATTGTTTGTTTCAAATTGGACTTAATTAAACATTCGAATATCACAGGGTAATTCTTTGCTTGTTTGCGCCTTTTGAGTTTTCAAAAGTCTTTGTCTTGAAAAGTATGTAAGCGTGCCTTAACATGCTGGATATATCGCATTGAGCCTTTGCCGCGGAAAGACAACTTCGTGAACCTTCAGTTAGGTGATACTGATCTGATCTAATCAAGTAATCCAATGCTTAGATTCTTGGTGTGCCGCGAGATAAACTAAAACTCAACAGCTGCTCTCTAACCCAAATTGTTTTCCAACAGGTTCGGGCCAATGGGAAGGCGTTGTTCGGCGCAAGAATACACAACATTGACGCTCCACTGGTACACATAGCAACTGTCATGAAAGGCCAGGATAAGAGGGAGGGGCTTAGAACAGCTCTGGTAGAACAATTGCTGTTAATGACTTCATGCGATGTCCTTATGGTCAGCAAAAGTGGTTTCAGTATGGCTGCGGCATACGTCAGAATGGGCCTGATAGGCTTTAAAAATAATTTCATGTTTATAAAAGGCCATGTATCAGGCTGGAGTCTCTGGTAAAAAAACGAACACATTTTCCTTGATCTCAGTTTCAAATAGCATTCATGATTTTTATTGTTTGTGTTACCGAAATATTTTTTATATTGCTTATTACATGGAGTCAGGGACGCCATTTGAAATCTTTGGGCCGAAAAATAGAGCTCATAATGACCCCAATACCTTCTTCATACTACAAATCAAAACTACAACACATCCACACGTATATGCTAAAACTGTAACACGTTTATCTGTAAGTATGTAGTATGTAGTCTAAAACTAAAGCACGTGTATTTGTATGTGTGTAGTTTAACACTACAGCTCGTGTATTTGTAAGTGTGTAGTCTAACACTACAGCACGTGTATTTGTGTGTAGTCTAACACTACAGAACGTGTATTTGTAAGTGTGTAGTCTATCACTAAAGCACGTGTATTTGTAAGTGTTTAGTCTAACACTACAGCACGTGTATTTATGTGTAGTCTAACACTACAGAACGTGTATCTGTAAGTGTGTAGTCTAACACTAAAGCACGTGTATTTGTAAGTGTTTAGTCTAACACTACAGCACGTGCATTTGTAAGTGTGTAGTCTATCACTAAAGCACGTGTATTTGTAAGTGTTTAGTCTAACACTACAGCACGTGCATTTATGTGTAGTCTAACACTACAGAACGTGTATCTGTAAGTGTTTAGTCTAACATTACAGCACGTGTATTTGTAAGTGTTTAGTCTAACACTACAGCACGTGTATTTGTAAGTGTGTAGTCTATCACTAAAGCACGTGTATTTGTAAGTGTGTAGTCTAACATTACAGCACGTGTTTTTGTAAGTGTGTAGTCTAACATTACAGCACGTGTATTTGTAAGTGTTTAGTCTAACA
>MUZC01004641.1:50735-61377 GCA_002072015.1 Radix auricularia | reverse complement strand
AAAAAAAAAAAAAAAAATAAATAATAAAAATAAAAAAAATAAAATAAATAAATAAATTAAAAAAATTAAAAATGTTTCCAGCATCTCCTTTCAAATAAAAATTATTCTTCTAAACTATTAAATTAACACAACTTACCTTGAACTCTAATTGTTTTGAACACCCAAGAAAGATAATCAGCCAAATTGAAATCTTGGCTACAAGAGTAATTGATTTGATTACAGTAGAGAATTTGTATAGTTTTACCAAATCCCAATACATTATATGCTCTGCATACCATATCTAATAAAACAGTGATAGAGAATTTAATTCAAGGTTACAAAAGTTGATATATATATATATATATCTTATACATTTTAGGTTATGGAAAAAAAATCTTATATTTACTGCAGTAGAAATTATAGTGCATTACTTTTTAACTTCAGGAATTAAAAAAAAAAACAATAAAGATTTGCCATGACTTTCGACTGGACATTAACAGTTTATTGTGTAAAAATCAACAAATAAACTTCAAAGAATATAAATATACGTACTTTGCTTTACAATGTTAACAATTAAACATAAAGTTTCATTCATTATATGGATATATAATATCATAATTAAAAACTTATATTTGCTGCACTGCTTGAGGTCGTCTCATCATGTATCAGATTTAGGACTAATGAACAGTGGCGTAGCGTGGGTAAATGCGTCCCGGGCGAAACCCCTGTTGCCACCCCTCCCCAGGAAGAAAATGCTGATGTTGTACGGAAAACATAATATTATTTAAAAGAAAAAACTAGTAAAAAAATTTAAGTTAAAAATAAATGCCTTTAGCAAAGCTTTAGTTTCTTTTAAAAAAAACAAAACAAAAACACGTTTTCTGCTTTTCTTTATGATACGATATTTGATGTATAAATGTTTTCAGCCATACCATGCACAATCGCTAAAATATAGCCATACAAAGGTCAATTTCGGTGTATTTGTTAATAATGGTATTTAATTTTCATTAACTGTAAGGAGTATTCAAAAACCTGTTATTATATTACGCAGTGTAACTTCAATATGTTAACAAACTTGAATAAAGCAAATGGACTTGAATTTATTCACTCATTTTTTACCCGTTACCCGGTAGTCTTTCTTACTCGACAATGTCATGTGAGATACTTTGAATTTAAATACTGCAACATTGAAGGCGAAAAGTCAAAGTCCATCCGATTATCACAGCAACAGATGCAGGATGAAACTAAAACTAACAATGAAGCACAGTTCTCAGCTTGCATTGGCCTGAACATCCGTAAAGAAAAAAGCAAAGTCCTTAAAATAAATACATCAAGCAACACCCCAATAACACTGGAAAGAACAAATCTGGAGGATTTACATACCTCGATAGTATCATATACATACAAGGATGGACAGACGCCGACGTTAGACTTCGAGTTAGAATAGGCAAAGCAGGAACAGCATTTAAACAGCTTAAAAATGTTTGGGGCTGCAACAACTTGACCCTCCAGACCAAGGTCAGAATATTCAACACCGCATTAAGGGCCTGTCTCGGAATATGGAGTAGAAACATGGCGGATTACAGCAGCCGTTTCGTAAAAGCTTCAAACATTTTAACATTTCTTAGAACAATTATCCGCTGGCCCAACATCGTAACCAACGCAGACCTCTGGCAACGCACACAACAAGAGCCAGTGGAAGAGCTAATACGGCTTCGCAGATGGAAATGGATAGGCCACACCCTCAGAAAACCCGAATCCAGCATAGTGAGACTTCCTGGGCAAGAGGAAAGGTCGTCGACCCACAATGTCCTGGAGAAGGGAACTGGAGGCAGACTCCAAAAGGAGGAGGCACAGCTGGGGGCTGTAAGAGAGATTTGCACAGGACCGGGATGCCTGTGGAGCCTTTGTTCTTGACCTACGCCTCAGATCGGACGACAGGCGATGATGATAATGATGAGGTAAAGTATTCCTTGCTTGACAATGTCATGTGAGATATTTTGAATTTAAATACTGTAACTTGAAGGCGAAATTTAAAAGACCATTAGATTATGTGGAGTTTGAAGTTTTGGCATTAGGAACGTTTAGTTATTTTAGGAAAATTCTTTTTTCCCCTATTTGTTATATTAATCTGTTATTCATTATTTAGCAATTTATTTTGATAAAAATTTCCAATTTTTTAAAACAATTCAGTCATAAAAGTACGAGGAAATAGCCGCCACTAACAAAATGCCGCCCGGGACATTTTCCCCCTTGCCTCCACTGGCTACGCCACGCCCGTGAATAACGTTAAACATTTAAAGCTGTGGCCTGGTCCTTTTCAACGAGGCCTATTTATAATTTGCAACGTTGGAATTACAATCAGAATATCAATTTTCATGAGATCTATATACAATTTCCTAAAATAATTTAATGTAACAAATGCTTCAAAATAAATCTATGATTCTTTTATAAACTTCGTCTGACTAATTGTCAAGGAATGTAACCACTGGTGTTGAACCTGTAATCCGTCTCTTGGCCTTTTTTTTCTGAACTATTGGTTAGAGGTTTGATAATGTATACATCTGAGTCACTTAAAGATTTATTGAATTCAATACATTTATAACTTATTTAAAACGCCCCACCCTCATTTCTTTTTCCTTCAGAAATTCTTAAACAATTTAACAAACATTATAAATGTCATAAAAACATCATGAGAACATGTCATATCGTACAAAGTTCGATCACACATCACTTGGACTTCAAGGATAACTCATAATAAACGAAACTCATATAATTAAAAATTATAATAACACTTTAAAATAATAATTTGTACATGATGCCAGTCACTATCCTGATATACAAGACTTTAAATGGTCATCGTGTTTGGACATGACATACAAAAATTACCCTGAGCATTCTTTCATACCATCTATTGTTGTGATTGACCCAAAATGGATGTATCCACCAAAAGACTTTCATAAATATTGAATAACAGAAATAATTGACGAACAAAACGACTTCATTTTGAACTTCATTTTTTAAAAAATGATTATTTGTATATAGAATCTAATTGATCTTAATTACAGAATGACCAGATTTCTGCCGAAGGACAACACAAAACTAATGATGCCTTGCAATAATTGATATAAAATCTATTTATAAACCTATGGGCCCAAAATATAAGAGCAATCAATTTATCTCGGAAAAAAATCTATATTCTAAGTCGTTTATCGGAACTAATCAACAATTTCCTATCGACCAGATGTGTCATCCAATCTTCCGTTAAACCAGTGTCGGTGAGGCTTGACCCCTTCTCTGTTTGTCGGTCAGCCAATTTGTCAAGGATAAAAATATCAGTTTCTAAATATAAATCGAATACATTTCTTGCCTACATTTTATTTTCAAATTATCATTTTGAACAAAAATAACTTTAAAAAAGGAAAATTACATTATTTTTAAATTTCATTAGCAGCTACGGTAACTATGGAAATATTAATCTCGTCACGTACATTTAATAAATAAATGACGACACTAAAATTGTAAATATAAATAAGACATCAAAGGTCTAATTGAAGGCGCAAAAGTTTGCGGGATCAAGGTCTCTCCCAGCTTCGAAAATCTTTCCCCTCAAACATCCTTCGAGAGTTGTCTCACGAGAGTTGTCTCACGAGAGTTGTCTCACGAGAGTTGTCTCACGAGAGTTGTCTCACGAGAGTTGTCTCACGATATTAACCTCATGACGACACCGGGTCATCAAACAAAAACAATACCAATAATATGTTGAGGAAATGGTACCCAGCAAATCTGTATGTCAAACAGTTGTACCCAGCACATTTGTCCATTCAATAGTGTGACAAGGGCGTAATGGTTTAGACAGAGGTATCAAGACTTTAAAAAAAATTATTATGGCGATAAGTGCTATTAACAACAAATTACAAAGTTTGTGATGATACATTAATATACATAAACAACTCTATAGTTATGGCGAGGGATGATGCCATGACTGTGTTGAGGCGGTGGTATCTAGCAAATATTGCCAACATTAGGTGAGAGAGTCGTACCAAACACAAATTATTGTCAAACTTATGGCTTGACCAAAGCTATCAAAAAATGTCCGAACAAAATTGACAACAGTGAGTACAAAGTAATGAAGCTTAATTACGACTTTCATTTTGAAGAGTTAATCATACTTTCAACAAAAGGTTAAGTTCTTAACGACAGCCAATTGGGACATGTAAAACAACATTCATTGAATGGATATGGGATTATAAATACAGATTTCAGGACTTAATTTCAAGATACATATTGTTCTACCGTACGGGCTAGCAATATAATGAAACAAGGGTGGAAACAAAAGAGGTAATAATAAATTAAAATGTTTTGGAAAGTGGGAGGTCGAGTGAAGTTTCGAGATCAGGATCAGGTCACGTGAGGAGTCGATGGATGAAGAGGACTGACAGGACAAAGAGTGAGTGACAGCTGGCTGACCGGACACTGAGCACGGCCTTGGATTCCTGAGGGCCCGTCATGGATCCAGCTGAAACAGAGAACAGCCAAGCGTCAACACAAGGAAGGCATCTTCATGCAAAAGGTCTAGCGGTGAATTATATAATATTACATTGTGATATAATGAAATAAGACTTAATGAAAGTAAAGTTCTCACCTCGCTTAACATTATTTGATCCACCTGAAATAGAAATAAAATAACGTTATTTAGGTACAAGGAAATCTTATATTACATTAGAGCCAGTATTTTTTTTTATTGTAATCGAGAAATTTTAATTACTAAGATGGATAAAACACAATTTGATGAAATACATATAATACAGGAATATTTTGAAGCTATTATCATTTGGATAATGATTAAGTAAGATACGATACAAGTAGGTAACTCAGTTTCTCTGACAAATGAGACAAAAGATAATTGTGTAAATAACGTATTTCTCATTATACCTGTTAGTACACTAACGTGCGCTGACGTCATCAAATCCCTGTCGCCTGTCCTGCAGGTATAGAGACCTGAGTCGTCAGGTATTGCACTGTGTATATGGAGATGGCTACTCACTTGATAACTGGGGATATGGTTAGATAGTGCAGAATCTATGATAACTATGTAAGGCTAGTAGCATGCTCAGCATTACAGACGAAGCTGATTCAGTGAGAACAAAACAATTTTGGACTGTACTATAAGGAGATGAAGGTATGTATTGATTTTCATAGTTATAACATTTTTGTGAAGAGCGTTAAGAAAGTTTGCTAAGTGTGAATTAAAGTTTCTACACTGGATATAATCCAACACATCAGAGAACAAGTCACGTAATTCCAGAAAAGTGGCCCAACGTATCATAAGAAAAGCCAGCGATTAGCATCATAATACAAGCAACTAGCCCTCAGTAGACAAACATCAGTTATCGCAAGAAGAAGCAAAATATTCATAGAAGTTATAACAAGCAAACAGACACCTGTTA
The DNA here is from genome assembly GCA_002072015.1 of Radix auricularia. Lineage (NCBI taxonomy): Eukaryota > Metazoa > Mollusca > Gastropoda > Lymnaeidae > Radix > Radix auricularia. Next base: position 55,948 of record MUZC01004641.1, on the reverse strand, counting down.
TCTGAAAACACACTTTACAGACGGTTTGTTTAAAAACTCCATAGACTGGGCAAGGAAAAGGGAAAAACGTCAATAATTTTTCTGTCGCACCTTCTTGAAAACGTTGAGAAGCACTGAAGTATAGCGTAAAGATACAAGGCGGATTTAAATAAAGAGCCAGTGAAAAATATGGTTCTCAAGAAAGACGAGGAAATTTCATTAATTTTTTTTTCATGAGATTTGTTTTTGTTAGGAGTTTTTTCTTTGGGTGTGGGATGGGGGAAGTGGTTTGTTATCATTCCGTGTATTGTAGTGCCATATCCAACTCATTCTAGAAGAATACCCCCCCACACACTTTTTTCCCTAAATGAATTAGATTATTAGCGATTTATCAAACTATTTTAAAATCTCACAGAATGGTAATTTACCCCAGTTACTGTAAACTGCATTAGCTACTGTTGAGGGATGTCCCTCAAATAACATTCGCTATAATAAAAAGGTTATAACAAGAATATATATATATATATTTGTATCACATCAAAGTTTTCATCTACGATTATAAATATATTCATATACATAAATATCCATATATATAAATATCCATATACTGAGCTTCCCATTGAAATCTGTAAAACTAAAAACTTTACTGAATATTTCCCTTTAGCGCTAGACTAGCTTTGGAGCAAGACTAGATGAAGAGCCAGACAAGTTTCGAAACCAGAGAAGTTTGGAAACCAGAGAAGTTTGGAAACCAGAGAAGTTTGGGAGCCAGACTAGCTTGGGAGCCAGAATAGATTGGGAGTCAGAGTAGCTTGTGAGCCAGAGTAGCATAGGAGCCAGAGTAGATTGGGAGCCAGAGTAGCTTAAGAGCCAGAGTAGCTTGGGCGCCAGAGTAGCTTGGGAGCCAGACTAGCTTGGCAGCCAGAGTAGCTTAAGAGCCAGAGTAGCTTGGGAGCCAGAGTAGTTTGGGAGCCAGAGTAGCTTGGCAGCCAGAGTAGCTTGTGAGCCAGAGTAGCTTGTGAGCCAGAGTAGCTTGGCAGCCAGAGTAGCTTAAGAGCCAGAGTAGCTTGGGAGCCAGAGTAGTTTGGGAGCCAGAGTAGCTTGGCAGCCAGAGTAGATTGGGAGCGAGAGTAGCTTGGGACTAGCAGATTTTCCAGTTTAACGAGGTTGACAGATCAGAGGATATACCAGACTATCGGATTGGCTGACTAGGAAGAACTGCAAGACTTACGATGAAGCCAGACTAGCTATGGAGCCAGATTAGCGATTGAGCCAGACTAGCGATTGAGCTAGACTAGCGAGGGTGACAAACTAGCGGTTATGAACGACTAGTGATAGTTTCAGACTAGCGGGGATGTCACTCTAGCAGTACCAGATCATTGGGAATACCAGACAATTGGATTGACGGCCAAGGAAATGCCAAAAACAATGATGCCAGACTAGTGAGGGTGCCAGAATATAAAATTGGAAGTCTAATGAGGGTGCCACACTAGCAGATGTATTAGGTCAACGCTGGTAACAGAAAAGTGAGAGTGCCTTACTAGTGAACGGGGCAGACCAGTCCCGCGGTGGGGGCAGACTGACGGCAGTTACAGGTTAGTTGGACCCCAAAAATAGTGGGGTGGGTGAGACCAGGGGCATTGCTAATTTCCTCTTCGAGAAAACTTACAATGTACGAAAATAATAAGTTCCAGTCGGACCTCTCTAAGTCGAACTCAAAGGGACTGGAAATAAAATTCGAATTAGATTTTCTACGGAGTTTTCGAGTTAGGGAAAATTGCGCAATACGCGCAGGATTTGGCCAAGCCCTAACAAATTAATTTGATAAAGGGAGGTTGTCGGCTGAGGGAAATACGACTTAGAGAGGTCCGACTGTAAGAATAATAATAATATAAATTAATTTTTTTAAAATAATAAAAAATCAAGCATTGCTCTTTTCAGTGGCGTTAAAATATGGTGATTGGATAGTACCCTCCATGAAGTTAAAGTTAAAGTATGGTGATTGGATAGTACCCTCCATGAAGTTAAAGTTAAAATATGGTGATTGGATAGTACCCTCCATGAAGTTAAAGTTGAAATATAATAATTATACTATTTATCAACAAGTAAAAATGCGGCATTTAATTCACAACACCAGATTATTTTTTTCTTAAAAGTTAAGTTAAGTAAGGAAATATGATTCGCGATGCTTTTAATCCTTACAGTGAAATAATAATAATTTATTTGATCCTCATAATGAAAGTTATGGTGATGATTATCTAAGTCAAAGAAATAAAATGTCCCTTTGTGTTAGTAATTTAATTTTTTTTCTTATACTAAAAACATCTTACCTTTAATTTACAACAAATATAATTAAATAGAGTTAACTGTTAATTACCTTGTTTTCTCATTGTCTCTAAACTTGATTTGTTGTATCATCAAAAATGTGGGGGGAGAAAAATAAAGATAAAGATAAATCCCCCCCCCCCGCCCCTCAAAAACTACATTTATTATAATTCGCATGAATACTTTTATCAAATAGCTCTGGAATAAGCAGAGCCCGTAAAGATATCACAAGGAAAGGTACACAGAAAAAAAGGTGCCCGAGCAACACAGTCGGCAACTGAAGTAGCGGGGTACATAAATTTAATAATTAAACAGCCCCTAAAAACATAAAAAAGTAACGATTATTTTCAATATAATACGCACCGCGCGACAACATTTACAGACGGAACGTGACTGAACTCCCTTTGATGTAAAACACGGGGATGTGGTCATCGATGACTGAAGTGAACTCCAGTGCACGTGGATGTCAACAATAGCAGACAATACATAGAGATACATAGAGATAAACTAAAAATTCATAATTTAATTATAGAACATTCGATCGATTTGAAATTTTGACGAAATGCATAGTTAGGTGGCAAAAGTCTATTTGCAAAATTTACAGCTCGATAGGATAATGGGAATTGGGTCATTTATTACTTCCCCCCCCCCCCCCGCCCACGACAGACAGAGAAACAAGATGGTGAAGTTAATATGAGGGATTTAACTTAATAAACCGTGAAAACAAAGGTTTTGAGTATAAATCCCTTAAATATGAGACTGAACTAAAGGTAATGTTATGTTGAATATAATAAGCACCGCGTCACAAAGATTTATAAACTGAACGTGACTGAACTCTCCTTGTTGTAAAACCGGGAGGGATGTTTGGGTGGTCATCGATGGCTGCACTGAATTCCAGTGACACTTGGAGGGGAACAATAGCAGACGCCGACAATGATATACATATAGATAAACTAAAAGTGTATATATTTTATTACTGTACGTTTGATGGATCTGAAATTTTGCTACAGTGCATTGTTAGGTGACACAATCTATGCTCAAAATTTCAGCTCGCTGATATTACAGAAAGTGTTTTATTTTTTACTTTTATTCTATCCACCTGGCCAAGAGACGACAGTGAAGTTAATATAAAGGATTTAAAAATAAATCCATATTGGGCTTACTGCACATCGTAAAATCTTTGATTAAGAAAGTGGGAATCGGTTGTGATTAGATTATTTTGGCCAAAATATTGAGATAATGTGTAAAACATCAGATTTCTCAAGTATTTAAATGAAATATAAATACATTTTTTAAAAATTTCTTTGGGAGTTTTTTTGTGTGTTGTCCTTAAAAACTCAATCGTGCAATGGTTACCAACCTTTTTTAGGTGGCGAATCCTTTTTATAAAAGCCATATCGCCCGTGAACCCCATGAACTTTGAATAAGTCCTTTTCAAAAAAGATTTAACTAAATAGAGCAAATTTGCTATAGAGTTAATATATTTTTAGTCGAAAGTTAATTGGCGACCCCAGGAGCGGCGTTTGGGGGTGGCAACTGGGGCGACTGCCCCAGGCCCCGCGCTTAGGTAGGCCCCGCGTTTCGGTCCTGAACATGTCTCGTCCTGGTTAATAGCCTATACATGTAGAACCAAAGAGTGGATGGTAGAACGTATGCTGGAAACGATTGTAAAGAAACGAAAGAGGCACTCTTGTAATCCTTTTTGAAGGTCAAATTCCGTAGCGTAGCTCTAGACGTCTTTGAAAGCATTACACCGTTACAACTTTTAATAAAAAGGTGACACGCGGTATTAAAATTACACATTAATCAAGATATTTCATATTTTTAAATACCATAGCATACTGGTGCTTAGCGATCTTTACTAGTACTCTGGCCCCGCGGGGTCATTGCTGGCAGGGGCGGATTAAGACTGCACGGGGCCCCGGGCTGCAATCAAACGGGGGCCCTATCCAGCCAGCATCCTTAAAATAAAATGATTGTTAACAGCTAATATAAGACTGTAACTAAATCTTAATAATTAAAAAAAAAACGAACACGAAGAAATAACTGTTTGATGTGTTCGCGGTATTTATAATTGAGTGTGAAAAGAAAAATAAATATTAGCCCTTGCTGGGAATGGAACCTGACACCGGTAGCACCACGAGCCTGTACTATCTCCACACGGCCAGCGGAACTTCTCGAAGATGGGAAATTTAAAAAATATAAACTATATTTTATATCATGCGAAGTGAATCAATTAAAGTTTTTCGATTATTAAGTAGTATCAATACTATCATGTCTGAACGCGATCAGTTGTATAGATAGTATTTATTAATTTATTATATTTTCAAAGGTTCCTGCAAACATTTGTACACTTTTATTATAAATATAAAAAGTTAGGGGGCCCCCAAACCGTCGGGGGCCACTGGCTTTAGCCCGTTCAGCCCACCCCCCTTAATCTGCCATAGATTGCTGGCACTAGGCCCCGCGCTAACCTAACGCCGCCACTAGGCGACCCCTCCCCCCCCCGAAAAAAAAAAACACCCGTTGCGACCCCAGGGTTGAGAACCACTGCAATAGAGAAATAAATTAAGTTACATTTTACGCAATCTCTTATTTCACCCAATCGCTGTCCTAGGTTTATTACTGCCCTACGCTCCATAAAAAACGTTGATGAACTTATAATCACGTGATACTGTGTCGTGCGCTATCTTGCAGACAAGCGACGAACCAATAAAGAACAGCCAAAAGCTTCCCGTCGCTCTCTGAACTCTGTCCCACAAATAAATTAACGGCAACCGTAACGATATCGAATCTCTTCATCTAGCGATGTGCTGCGCTAAAGAATATTTCCTGTACTTTCTAAACTGTCACGGATCTGGCGGGTGGAAGATGTTTGGTGTGAAATAAAATGGGCCGGGGATTGGGGG
>MUZC01004641.1:31565-46035 GCA_002072015.1 Radix auricularia | reverse complement strand
GGGGGGAAGGGGTTGTAAGAAAGTGTAACAGTTTGTGATAGGGTGAAGGGTGGTGTCCGGCCACGTGTGACGTCACGGAGTTTTAGATTAAATTTTAATTATTTTGTTAATAAAATATATATTTTTGTACACAAGTGTGACTTTTTTTGGGTGGGGGGTGGGGGGAGGGTCCGAGATTTGTGACAGTGGGGAGGGGGAGTTAAAAATGGTCAAGATAGCGTGACGTACTTTCTGGACGGCCCCTAACAGAATAATGTTGAGTAATATGGAGCAGGAAAATGGTAGAATATATATTTCTAGAATGGTTCAACCTTACAAAAATAAAGCACAAATATAATGTCTACCCCAAAATAGTATAAAGGAAATAAACAATGTGTACTCTTACATACCACTGCATTTATACACATTACAAAGTAGCTTGTTCGGTCAGAAATAACAGACCATTATAATGTAGTACACAAAATGAGGGGTAGGACTGCAATCAGGCTTATACAAAATTAAATGGAAAAGACGTAAACAAGGTAAGGGTTAGCCTGACCGGACGTAACAAAACAGTTCGCTTTTTTGTCACGTCCGGTCAGGCTAACCCTTACCTTGTTTACGTCTTTTCCATTATAATGTACAATGTTTTAATGCTGTCAGCCCCTAGTTTGTACAATCTGCTAGCAGAGTAAGGAAGGGCAGAATTACCTACTTATACAGTCAGGAAGGGTAGAATTACCTACTAATACAAACAGGAAGGATAGAATTACCTACTTATACAGTCAGGAAGGGTAGCTTCTAGCTGTATTACCTACTTATACAGACAGGAAGGGTAGCATATAGCTGTTTTACCTACTTATACAGACAGGAAGGGTAGCATCTAGTTGTATTACCTACTTATACAGACAGGAAGGGTAGCATCTAGTTGTATTACCTATTTATAGAGACAGGAAGGGTAGCACTAGTTGCACGTTTGTTTATAGAGGTAAGAATCGAGAGCCTGATGCAATCAAGATACCACCGAGCTTGTTCTGTGTAACGTGTAACTTGAAGCCACAGCGTAAGCCTTTCCTTGATCAATGCCAATCTATTTGGTAAACCTAGTACGAGGGCTTTACGCTACGGCCAAATAATTATTGACATTCCTTTATCATGTATATATGTTGCTCTGTTGGCAGTGCTTCAAAATTATCTTGATACCAAACACATATTAATGGGGTCGGCTACCTTTATGTGCCAAAGCAAAATTCAAATTCCATTTATGAATACAGAAGATGGTAATTCCGAAACAGAATCGAAATTTCAATCAGAGATATTTAAAAAAGAGAAATAAGTGCCAAAGAAGAAGTCAAATGACATCCCTTGATCCAGAAAATTTTTTATTCTAAAATACATGTATGATGAAAATTTCAATTCATCATATCCCGAATTAATTCGAATAACTTACAAATGCATGTTGAAAGATACGTTTAAAAAAATTATGACACACTAGCTGAGAGATCCTTCTCAGTACCGTAGAATTAGCTACTTAGTGATGTTTATCATCGTTGCTGGGCCTAGAGCGCATGTTGCAAAAAGTTGATTATAATTAATGATATTATATACTGAGGTTATGATTTAAGTTTATCACCGTCTGTGGTGTCTGTGCACTACGGCTCTACATGAAACGTGTCAACAACTTTCCATCTTTAGATTTTATCTCAGATGGAAACGAAAACAAATAAATACACTGTTATTTAAAATTGTTGTTTTAAAAAAAACAAAATTAAAACGAGGATTACCTAGGGAATAGGTAGCATGGTTAAGAAAAATTATGTACTATATAAACGTTTGCAAGTAAGTAAAGGGCCGTCAATAAAGTGCGTCACGCTATTTTTGACAATTTTTAACTCCTACCTTCCCTTGTCACTAACTGTCACAAATCTCGGACACCCCCCCCCCCCAAAAAAAAAAAAAACGTCACACTTTCGTATAAAAATATATTTTTTATTAACAAAATAATTAAAACATAAAACACAGTGATGTCACACATGGCCGGACACCCACCTCCCCCTTGTTACAAACTGTCAAATTTTCTTACACCCCTCCCCCTCTGGAGCTTGATGTACTTTATGGACGCCCCACAGCGTTGTATATTTTGGATTGAATAAAGACAGGGAAAATATGTCTCTTTGAAAATTAACACAGATCCGTCTATAAATGGAAAACAATGATAAAATAATGAGAGATATTTCACACACACACAAAGAGAGAGAGAGAGAGTGAGAGAAAAAAGAGAGAGAGAGAGAGAGACAGAGAAGGAGTGCGGAGCAAAAGAGAAGAAATAAATAAAGAGAAAATAATTGAGAGGCAGAAGAAAAATATTTGTGGACTGACCCAAGTTTATAAAATAAAAATGTAGGAAAGATAATAAAAAAGGGGGAAAAGGAAATCTGTTTACGAAAAGAAATTGGAAATATTGATTTTTAGAAAATGTTCTATTTATTTAAATGGAAAAAAAATTAATCGATAGATTCGTCGGATAAGATAAGTTGAGTTTTCAGCCCTTATCTTGATCTATTCATCTTGTGAAACCATCACATTCACAATTACAGAAAATCCACATGGGATAGATTTAGAGTAATCCATCTATCCATCTACAAAATCATGTAAACATGCAACCATCCATCCATCCATTAATGTACAAAACCATATGTATGTATCCATCCAACTATCCATTCAAACATCCATCCAACCTTCCATCTGTTCGTCCATCCATCCATTCATCCATACACCCATAGATCCATCTATCCATCCATTCATCCATCCAACCTTCAATCTGTTTGTCCGCTATCCATCCATCCATCCATCCATCCACCCATCCATCCATCCATCCATCCATCCATCCATCCATCCATCCCTTCACAGACAATATAAAGTCTTTGTATGGATTCAAAATCTAATAACCTAAATATCTTCAATAGATACCGTAAAATACTTCCTCGACTGTACCAAACCATTAGTGTGGCTTGTAATAACCGTGGCAAATTAGTTTTAATGGCTAAAAGGACACAGATTGCCAAAAGGAAACAGTGGAACAATGTGTGTTACAAGGGAGGAATGTTGAAGTACAAAATGTAAGATACCGGTAGGTCAATAAATTGAGAGGATTCTGGCTTAGAGTACAATCACTTTTACATGATAGAAAGCAATCACTTTACTGGCTTAGACAATATACCCTTCTGTTGGTTTGTAATAATTAACTATGCCTGCCTACTTAGGAAAACAGTCATTTTTACTGTCTAAGAAAAAAAATCACTTCAACTGCCTTATAAAACAATCACTTCAACTGGCTTAAAAAATCACATCTACTGGCTAAAAACAATCACTTTTAATGGCTTAAATATCACACCCACTGGCTTAAAAAACAATTACTTTTACAAACTTATAAAACAATCACTTTTACTGGCTTAAAACAATCACTTTTGCTGGCTTTAAAAAACTATCACTTTTACTGGCTTAAAAACAATCACTTTTACTGGCTTAAAAACAATATCTTCTAATGGCTTAAAAACAATATCTTCTAATGGCTTAAAAAAATCACTTTTACTGGCTTAAAAAAATCACTTTTACTGGCTTAAAAAACAATCAATTTTACTGGCTTTAAAAAAAACCTATCCATTTTACTGGCTTAAAAAACAATCATTACTGATGGCTTGAACAAATGACAACTTATGGGGGAAAGTCATCGCTACTTGCTTAGACCAAAAGTATTTCTATTGGCTTAGAAAAAAAGCTCCATTCTTTTTGTTGAGCCGGTCCCAGGCTATTTATCAACTTTTTTTTTTTTTTTTACAAAATACTCTCAGGCTAATGATCACGTGACGCCTATCGGTCAGTGACAGCTAAACTTGTTAGCGGAGCACATGACGCTAACCCGAGGGGTAGACAAATCTTTACCTGTTTGATGTATCGACATAGGAGAGAGTTATCCTCTCGTCGTCCTCGTCCACTTTCTGCGTGTCTTTGAACCACGCCAAGTCTCTCTCAGACCTTTCCAGGACGGTCACATTACAGAACAGGCTGATGTCCTCACCGCTCGTCACAAACTGAGACCCGCTGATCAGGATTTCTGGGGATGAGAAATTTAATCTTGAGACGGGACAAGAGTTAAGTCCCCTTAGCGTTTGGCTTTCAGAGAATCCAGTCATCAACTCATGTATGGAATCTATTTTCGATGAATAATATATTATCGAAGCAAAAAATCACGATCCGGTGATAAATACTGAAAAAAAGAATACAGAATGGATTTTTTACGGTTATGTTTATGGAACAAAATGTATTATTCGCTTGATTTATCTGTGATTTAATGTTTCATATGTGAGTGCCGAACAAAAATTAGTGATATCCAGGAAAACATAAGTGCAATATCATGTCAACTGCTTTAGTGATTTACTGCTTGCACGGTTTGTTTAGTTAGACATTGACACGTTATAGCAGTCCATAGATTTGGTGCAAATAAAAAATGAGAATATAATTTTACATTTTATTTTTAAAAATTATATTTTTTAGTTTATTTTAGTTATCTAAACTCAACTAAGTGTAACTAAGTTTGGAAACATTCAACAGTGTCTCAGAATAATCTCAAATTGGATGAATAGGCGGCTACACAAATAATTTAGTCTGTTTTATAATAAGATGGCATTTACTACATAAAATTTAAGCCTGTTTTTACAAATCATTTTGTGTGATTATTAAAAATTTTGTAGGTTGAAACTTACACATCAAGAGCCGTTTTCTGTGCGACTTTTATCTACAATAAATCTAAGAATATTATATTTTGATCGGAAAACACTTTGAAAAATAAGAATTGAGACATATAAATATAGATGTCAATTTGTGAGGATTCGTTAACATGTTTGTGGTTATAGGAAAAAAGTTTCCTAGGAGCTTAGTTTAAACGGTTTATTGGTTGTCACGAATACAAGTATTCCAGAGCTTTCAAACGGTTTATTGGTTGTCACGAATACAAGTATTCCAGAGCTTTCACCCGTTACTTGGTATGTGTTTCAATAACTTTTTGAATGATGTGATGACAGTATCATAATGATAATCCGCTGTCATCCTACTCCTGTAACTGAACATTATAAATCTGGTGTACAACTGATTGTCCAGGGTAAGGTACCTGTTAGTCCCCACCATATCAAGCTATACATCTCAGTGTAAAAACGACACTTAAGTTAAAAAAAAATGTGCAACTCGAAATGTGATAATTTATAAAGTAAGATAAGAAACTTCTTTTCTTCTATGCTTAAACAATAAAAAAAAAACATTGCTAGAAATTGTTTTCTAATTTTATGAGAAAAAAAACCAACATGTACATAGAAAAAAAAATTTAGGAATTTAGAAATGAACATCACTACCTGGATTTCTCTTTACTTGAGCGGAACTTTGGCTCTCTGAGGAGGAAACAAACACATGAATTCTATACAAAGTACATCTTTGGAGAGATAAATAATGAATATCTAGAAATAATCTTATCATTAAGTAATTAATAATTAACATGCAGCAAAAAAATCATTTAAATTTAAAAATTTAGTCATTAATATAGAGAGATAACGCACCCAGTAAACAGATGATTTACTTTAAAAATGAAGCTTTATTTAAATACTTTGTTATCTTATCAATTCGCTACATTATAGTAAAAATGTTTGGTGGCTATAATCGATTACACGATTCTGAAATAATGCTTTTCAATTATTGATAATATATTTGATTACCATTTTTAGTTTACTTTAATATTAACTTAAATGGAAAAAAAATGTCTTCTTAGCTAAGGTGATAACTATATTTTGTCAGTCTTTGAGTTTCAATACATTTCTTCATTTAGCCATCCACTTGTAAAGGCAAGTAATGAGTACATGGTTCCACCTGTTTCAACATTTAAGTAATTACAACATCTTCCCGTCTAAATTTGTATTTAATTAAGAAATCAATCCTCTCGTCCAACCTGACATTATAAATACTCCTTAAATCTTATCTTATCTTATCTTAGATATACAGACGCTCCTTCTATGCAGAAGATAATTGCGTCCACAGACCATGAGAGATGATCTGTTGGCAAGTGATGCAGCGGTCACAGGCCACGGCTATAGGGGTTCCACGCATTACCCCAGCCGCCTAACTATTGTCTAGTTAGGTACCCATTCAGAGCTGGGTGACTCGGGGACTCCTCAGGCCGCGAGAACAAATCCTCACCAATACTACGTAATTAGTAAAAAAAAATCTTCCAAACAAAAATAAGACATGTATTTAATAATGATTATTGGCTCCCCCCCCTCCCCCAAATGTTTAGGGGCTCGGTGGTCTAGCGGTAGCTCGCTGGACTTTCGAACCGAGGCCACTTGCTCGTTAGTGGTGGATCAATGAACACTACTTCCCTTGCCCCACAGGCCGCCATGGACTGAAAATGGGTTATTATTATTATTATCCCCCCCCCCCACAAAAGGTTGTTCTTATGTTTATTATAAATTACTATTTATTTCCAAACAAATATACATACTAATATTGCCACCAACTTAACCACCCACCTTTGACCTGCAAGTCCACCACATGACGTAATATCTTCTTACTGACGCTGACCTGACATTCGTATTCCCCCGCGTCATCAGTTGAGACCCTCTGGATGACGAGGTCCCACTGTGTGTCTGACGTGCCGCGATCCACTCTGATCCTGGGGTCGTCTATCCACGTCCGTGTTCCGATGGTCAGGGGGTTCTTGGCTGTCACCCTGCGCCACACGACCTGTCAAACATATAACATAAAACATACAGCATATAGCATACTATATGAACGTCCATAAAATACGTATCAACCATATACCACAGACACCGGTGGAATGCATGACACAGGAACACAGGCCATGTACAACATACTTTATAAAACATACAATATGATGTAAAAATGCTCGAAACCTTTGTTGCGAATTACTTACATTTTTGGACGCGACAGCATTTGTTTGTATAGTGATTACTTACTTAACAAAATAAAGATATGTCAATGATAGTTTATTTTACTGAGTACTACCCTAATCAAGTAAGTTTGGTTGGACCAGGAAACACTTCTTACATGAAACTTGAAATGTGTGACATAAGTTGTCTCTTTGGAATGGCAGGAAACAGAATAGATGCCAATTTTAGAAAACAAGATGGCGCTAAAGAGTAATGCTTTATTCCAATAGCTGAAGTCTTTGAACTTACAGTTCTCTCCCCTAGGTGTTTGACGGAACAGTAAAGTCTTGCCTTCTCTCCCTTTTTGTGGGTTATTTTGGTCGGCACGGCTTCAAATTCCGGAAGTCGAACCCGAACAGCAGGAAGTGCGATGCAGGCTGGGAAAACACAATAAAGAGGATATTAAGATACACAGATATATTTTACAGATAGCTATTACAAGTAGACAATGTCTGTGTTTACAGAATAGGTAGATGCCCGGAAAGTAAGATAGCCTAATAACTTTTAAAAATTATATTTAGAAAGACGCATGATCACTATTTTGCTGTTAAATTTGAACTTGTAAATGTAAGTTCGGGTAGCATGCTATAAATATGTCAATACTTATTCTAGTTAGTTTATCCATATTTTGTTTTCACAAACAATGGACTGCATGTTGTTTATCACTGTGGTCAAACACATTTAAAAACCAGCTACATATTGTGAAAGATTTAATATTGATTGCAAGGCAAAAGGTTATTTTGATTTAAGAATTTAGGAGCTCAGATCAGGGCCGGCCTAAGGGAATTTGAGGCCTTAGGCGAAGTGAATTTTGTGGCCCTATATCAAATAGAATAAATAATTGAAATAGGGGATTTACTTATGCAGTTCACTCATACTCTCAATTATAGATCTATCTCTCTTTTGCCTTCTAAATTATAAACCTTTAATTTGTCTGCCAAACACCTCATAAGCGCTCGCCCAACGTTTTAATACCACAAAAAAGAAGCTTTGAGGCAATGTAAAACATTTTTATTATAGTCTGGCCTTTGCCTTTAATGTTATATCGAATCTGCTCCCAGCCATAACGCCAAGTAGATAAATCAGACAAGTGCCTTTGATCATGACCAAAAAAAAATATTGTAGATACAGTTTGCCTTTCTCTTACTATTTGTGTCAAACAATTGTTTAAAATCAGCCGTTAATTTTTTTCTTCAAATCTCACGGGCAGTAGACTGTAAAAATCCACCCGCACCTTTATGGCAGTTTGTTGTGATCTAGAAGCCACCTGCAGAAATTTCAGGTTTCTCGCAATGTGCACACAGCATATCCTCAAATTTCATTAAAATGACATCAATAAAAGCAGAATCTTGGTTTCGCCTATTTCGCTATCTCTACTATACCTGTCAGCTACATTATTCGTGTTGATTCAATCACGGGGCAGCTGGATCTCACAGAGTTTTTAAAGCTCACGTGGTTAGAGATTTTATCAAAGGATTTAGGTATTAAGACTAAATATCAGAAAAGGCTTAACACGTGTTAATCCATTTTTTAAAGCAAAACTTACGGAATTTCGAAATGTCTATACTTTTTATGTCTGTTGGATGCTAGAAGAAAGGCTTGCTACTAGGAGAAAGGTGGTTACTAGGAGAAATTCGGTTACTGGAAGAAAGGTGGTTACTACGAGAAATGTGGTGACTTGGAGAAATGTGGTTACTAGGAGAAATGTGGTTACTAGGAGAAAGGTGGTTAAAGCCCTATAAGGCTATAGGGGGAAATTGGTTTGTAATAAGTTTAAGCACGAGTCTGTGACTTAGGGGTAGTGATGACGTCATTAATAGAGATATGAAGTCTTTTCCTTGAGTTCCACCTTGTAGTTTCATACACGTTCATTTTCACCAAATCAATTTTAGAATACTTTTCTGTGACAGTTGCTACAATTTTCGATATATAAGTCACATTAACAGCTCTAGATTGCCCTACCAATAGCAAGATTGTCCAACCAATATCGAGATTGTCCTACCAATATCGAGATTGTCCTACCAATATCGAGATTGTCTTACCAATATCGAAATTGTCCCACCAATATCGAAATTAACCTACCGATTTCGAAATTGAAATACCAATATCGGAATTAACATAACAGTATCGAGATTGACCTACCAATATCGAAATTGACATACCAATATCGAAATTGACATACCAATATCGAAATTGACCTACGAATATCGAAATTGTCCTACCAATATCTAAATTGTCCTACTAATACCAAGATTGTCCTACCAATATCTAAATTGTCCTACTAATACCAATATGTCCTACCAATCTCAATATTCTCCTACCAATAATCATTATAACCCCTTCAATATCGAGATTTGTTTTTAATGAACTGAGATTGTCCTAAGATTACTAAAAATTTTCTTTGAATATACCGAGATTTTGTAAAACTATTTACGCGAATCTCCTATTAATAGTCTTGAGTTTTTCTAAACAAATTGATCAACTAAGAGAAAAGAAAAACTGTGACCTTGACAAAAAGCTTACAAATTTTGTTTAGAATTTCATACCAAAAACTTCAAACTCACAATAGCAAAGCTGTTAAAATCTACGTTTAAAAAAAGTCCTAGAATCTTCAAACCCCCCTTTATTTATATATCAGTTTTGGTGACATTTACTAGGCATCAAATACAGAAACAGAGGAGATGAGTAAAACATATGAGCGCTAATAAGGTTGTGAAGATAGCAGCTAGTGCGTTAAAACATCTCACTGGAGCATAAAACTACCCAAGACTCGTAGGGCCATAAATCTACCATACAGTACATAGTATTTAAAGGCTTTGAGAAGAATGTCAGGGACTTGTTTCAGACCCCGTAAACTGAATGCATAAATTTAAACGAGCTCCCACTTGCCTGGTAAAAGATGCACTCTCTATTTTAATAGTTTGTCTTGGCATGTTTATGGCTTTTCAGGTGTTTAGGTAGAATTATTTATTTACATATTTTTGAAGCGTTTATAACAAACTCTTCTTGTTTATTATTATTTTTATTTCGAATGGTGTCATGACGTCATCTTTGTATCAATAATGACAAACACTGCCTTCGTGATAACATGGTTATGACATGAAAATATGTCTCCAATTATCCTCATAAAGTTAATTAAGTGCACATCTTCCGAATGAGATCTTTTGTCCCTTATGCTCTAACTCTGTCTAAAGATTAGCGGAACACAATTATTCCGTTGCAAGGCCAACATTACTTGTCTGAGAGTTTATCAGCTACTCTAACAGTATCTCTATTCTCAGAGCAAATCCGATTCATCATTAATCTCTACCTTTGAGATTTGATCTTTGTCCGCCAGCCAACATTTTTATAAAAGTTTTATCGACTGGTCTGGGACTTCGAGCAGCACAATGTGCATTACCATGCACTTGTGTTACTTAGCCTGTGATTATGTAGGTTATTCTAACTCTAAATGTTGATCTTTATACGAGTACGTCTTAGTGTGTGTATGTATGTCTGATCGACTGAACTTGGTCTGTAATTAGTTCGTCTGAGTGTTGGTCTTTTATAAAGTAAAAGATTTAGTTTAGGCATATCAGTTTGTATGAGTGTTGGTCTGTATATCAGTTTGTATGAGTGTTTGGTCTGTATATCAGTTTGTATGAGTGTTTGGTCTGTATATTAGTTTGTATAAGTGTTTGGTCTGTATATCAGTTTGTATGAGTGTTTGGTCTGTATATCAGTTTGTATGAGTGTTTGGTCTGTATATCAGTTTGTATAAGTGTTTGGTCTGTATATCAGTTTGCATGAGATTTGGTCTGTTTATTTGTTCGTCTAAGCGGTAGCCTGTTGGCCTCTGAGCGTAAGAGAAGAAAATAAACCTGCCTGGGCAAGAAATACAATCGATTGAATATATATCAAAGGGAATAATCTGTTTTCATTACAATAGATCAGGGGCTAACAACTCACATGTCGGGTTGCGCGCGTACTTTAAGGATTTAAGCGCGTTTCTTTCATCGGTGATGCTGGCAAATGGATTGCAGCTATAATGAAGGTGAAGAGAAAATATTCCCAGCTTTAAAGTGGTGGTGTATTTAAGTTAATATACTTATTGAAGCTTCCATGGTACAAATGGAATATTAACATTTTAAAAATAATTTTAAACAGAGTTATGATTGAGTTTTAATTTGATTAATGATGTCTTTTGACTTAATACATTTCATATTTGTGTACAAGATGTTAGCGTGGTTGTGGCGCAGACATGACCCATGTACCTTAGATTATCGCCATCCTGAATCCTAATTAGAAGACACCACCCAGACCCCTTTCCAAAACCCCACCCAGACCCCATTCCAAGACCCCACCCAGACCCCATTTCAAGACCCCACCCAGACTCCATTCCAAGAACCCATCACCACCCAATCCAGGCGCCACACAGACCCCATTCCAAGACTCCAACCAGACCCCATTCCAAGACCCCACTAAGAATCCATTCCAAGACCCCATCCACACCCAATCCAGGCGCCACCAAGACCCCATTCCAAAACCCCACCCAGACCATATCCAGACCCTATTCAGATCCTATTCCGCAAGACTTTTTAAATATTATTTAAATACTAGGGTAATACCCGTCATAAATGACGGAAGTTTTAAAAATAAATATATTTCAGATTCAATCTCTTTATTTTGAACAATGATCATCAGAAAAAGAAAGTCAATGCATTTAATATAAAAATGTATGTATGTATGTATGTTTGTCCTTTATAGCTCACTAAACCCTTTATCCGAATACGATTGCCCATAGTGTCAATTTTTGCTTACATGAGCTTTAAAAATAGTTTAAGAGTTAGCTACTGTGTAAATTGATGGATCTTAATCAAAGATAATATATAAAATTTATACAGCCAATATTAAAATACTATAGGGCTCTGAACTCTTAATGATCATCCCTTCGCGGCCA
Source organism: Radix auricularia (assembly GCA_002072015.1). Taxonomy (NCBI): domain Eukaryota; kingdom Metazoa; phylum Mollusca; class Gastropoda; family Lymnaeidae; genus Radix; species Radix auricularia. The sequence continues at coordinate 34,125 of MUZC01004641.1, read as the reverse complement.
GGGGCACTAAATGCTTTTCTTTTTAAACCTATAAGTTTTTATTCCCCATTCGATTATTAATGATCTCGAGAAAAAATGACAAATAGAGTCTATATCCTAAATTGTGCAGATTAAAAATGAAAAGAGTTTCCAACTTTACATTTTTCAATGAATGGGGCCATAATGAATATTTTTTTGCTAATATAAGCAATATAAAAATAATTTTATGCGTTAGTTACTGTGTATATGAAGGGATCTTAACGAAAATTTGTATACACAAACCTGAAAGCCCATATGAAAATGCTATAGGGCACTGAAAACAAAAAAATGTAACTATTAATAAATATGAATAACAAAGAACTGTTTATTTGGCATGAATCCTTTGAAGTAAAACTTATCAAAGGATAAAAGAAAATATTAAAGTATCAACAGTTAATCGAATATACAATTCAATGTACACGTTTTAACAATCTAAATTAACGTTTTCATTATTTTCAGCTCATCATCCTTTCCAGTTATGTAGGCTATTTAAATTTGATTCTTGCAATCGTCGATTTGCACGAGATTATTGTTTAAGTTCTGCTTCTTGTGCTCACCGAGTTTCCGCCTGCTGATATGATTTTTGCAATCGGCGATTGGCACGTGATATTTTCTTGCGATTTCTAAAACATGAATAATGATGACATACTCATGATAATAGTATGCATAGTGAATTACACACAGCATAAAGTGATACTACAGCAAATAATTTTTAAGCTCGATGTATTCACAGATATTGCTGAGGAGTCAGCCGGACATTAACTTGTATTGAATAGTGATCGCCAATTAATAATGAAGCACAGTACGTTAAAAAAGATTATGTCACTGTAGCGTGATCCACATCAAGCACATCTGTGATTTGAAGCCGTTTAAGCTTCATTGATGATTAAGACTTGTCAGTTTATTCGCCCATTTGTCCATACAATAAGCAAAGTAAATCATAATTTAAATTTAATATAGACTTATTGGTAATTCAGATCAGAGTTTTTATTGTAAATTCAGCACATTTTCAAGATATATAATGACTTGTCAGTTTATGCGCCCATTAATAAATACCTTGTTACCTCCACATTAAAAAATTTGTAGGCCTAAAGTAAAAAGGTAACTATTTACAAATTTGAAAAACAAAGAACTATTTATTTGGCATGAAACTTTTGAAGTAAAACTTAGTACAGGATAAATGAAAATATTAAAGTATCAACAGTTAAATGAATATGAAAAATGTAAGTATGTATGTGTGCGAGTGTGTGTGTGTGCATGTCCTTTTTAAACCATGCATCCGATAGCTTAGTATGCTCCCTCGATAAATACTGGCAGCATAATTTTCGATATTTAACACGAAATGTCAATTTTTTGCTTACATGACCTATAAAATTAGTTAAAGAGTTAGCTACTGTGTAACTTGAGGGATCTTAATCAAAGATAATAAAATTTACACAGCCAATAATAAAATAATAAAGGGCACTGAACTCTTAATGATCATTCCTTCGCGGCCAGGGGCACTAAATGCTTTTATTTTCTTAAACCTATAAGTTTTTATTCCCCATTCGATTATTAATGTTCTCGACAAAAAATGACAAATATATCCTATATTATGCAGATTAAAAATGAAAAGTGTTTTAATATATCTTTTAAAAATACGGCCTTCTTTCTAAAACGTAAGCCATCTTTAATTCTCTTTCTCTCTGCTGCTCTAACATTCTTCTTCTCTTTTCCGGATTATTTGACCGGATCTCTCTCTCTCTCTCTTTCTCTCTCTCTCTCTCTCTCTCTCTCTCTCTCTCTCGTGATGGATTAACTTGTAACAAATTAAAGTATAGAACAACATCAGTCGTTTATAACAGTATTTTATTGAACAACAAATCAACAACACCCCATAATACTATCCTTCATGTTGACAACTCTCAACCAGCCACTTACTGCTATATTATTTTTATTAAAAACCTAACCCATGGGCATTTTATGAAATTTTAGTTTAATGACGTGATAAATCTAATTAATTTTATTAATTTTTCTTTCATTCATTTATTTCCAGTAACAATTTTAATCATCTTTGGTGCGCTGGCTGGTTTCTAAATATAGTAGCTTCCTCTGGATATAAATTGCAAATTATATATATTTATTGAGTATTTTTGGTGCGCAGCTATCTAAAAATAGTAGCGTGACGGACAGGACAGACAGACGTGACAGACAGACGTGACGTGACAAAACATTGATTGAGAATTATATATATTGATTTTTAAAATAGTTAAATCCAAGGTGAGTAACGGGTCAAGAATTTTACTCCGGTGTTTGTAAACAACATTAGTATTCTTTTGACTATTCTAATAATAATGTAGCAATCCATACTCCGCTGTTTAAACATATACACCTCAAACAGTACTCTCATGTAATCTACACACAAACACCTCAAACAGTACTCTCATTGTAATCTACACACAAACACCTCAAACAGTACTCTAATTGTAATCTACACACAAACACCTCAAACAGTACTCTCATTGTAATCTACACACAAACACCTCAAACAGTACTCTCATTG